>OX235273.1:92653170-92679190 GCA_944472155.2 Trichobilharzia szidati
GTGACAACGCATTTATTAGACAAAATAATGTGCTCATGCAAATATCTGACTCACATTAATCATCGAGTGGTGTTGAATGTAATCTACTGCGAAATGCAGGTTTGAGAGTTTTCAAGGAATTTGAGTCGTATAGTACTGCTTTGGATTACATTGCACTTCATACATAAATTTGTCCCATGATTTTAAGAAAACTCCTGATTTTCGTAAAATTTCAGTAATACATATATTAGACGCATCAGTTTAAGTACAGGCATTGTAAACTGTTAATATATCATTATTATTCCCTTGACTTCCAAATGGAATTCGGGGCTTCAGCAGCGCATCTCCACTTTGTCCTAATCTCTGAGGTCCTCTTTAGATGGCCTTACAACCGCTCAGAGGCTCGCATCTCCTCCTCGTACGATCTACCCTCTATCACACTAGGACCAACGCCAAACTCGTCGTTTTCCGATCAGGTTCTATTAGAGCGATCGTTTGGTGTGCAATATCAATCGACGGCCTCTTCGACATGTGTTTAATCCATCCATATTTTCCCTGGCATATCTGATAAAAAAGGGACTTTTGACTGGTCGGATCACAGAGTTTCTTGTTGCTAATTCCTTCTGACCATCAGACCTTCACTATCGAGTAAAGGCAGCTTTTGACAAAGTCTGTAGTGGCCTGTTGAAAATTCTTTTCATGATACACTAAGCTTATGACCTATATAGAGGAAGTGACTTAAAATTGATGTTGAAAATACGAATTGTGCTTTTTGCTGAGTGTACAAGACTGACGAAGGTCACTCTTGCCTTTCTAATCCCGGTTTTGACTTCCACACCCTTTCTTCGTATAGCTGAGATGATACTGTTTACAAATTTGAAAGTAGTGCCTCCGGAGGAATTTAGTCTGGTCCTGTTGCCTTCCTGGAGATCAGTGGCTTGATTGCATTCAAGATTTGTTCGATAATTGGTGTCAACTGGCAGGCAGTTCTGTGCATGCTTTTGGTGGTTTTGGTGGTAGGGCGAGTTGCAGGTGATGGCCGACTCAACAGTTATTTGAAGCGAACAGCCCACTGTTTTATTTGTTTCTCCTCCTTGGTATTCAGGTTCTCTTGAACATCTTTTATAGGTTCCATCATATGAGTTGATCTCCTCCCAGATATAGAGTTGGTTACTTGATATAACGTTCTTAGAACTCTTTTACCTGTGGCCTGCTTGTTTTGCTTCAGTTGCCCTCCAGTATGTCGTAGAATTGTCTTCTGAGCCATCTGCTCTTTCATTATCTTCCTCCCTTCTACCGGCTTCCAGGTAGTTGTTCGTTGACAGCTATTCCTTGTCGTTTCTCTTATTTCTTCCCAGAACGGATGTACACGTTTCCTTGAACATTACTTTGAGACAGTTAGTTCCAGTGTTCTTCCACACAGGATTCCTCATTGACGCCACATAGCGTCTCTGACTTTACTCTGATCTGATCCGTAGTGAAGGTATTCCCCTTAGTTTTGTCATTCAGTTTCTGAACCTTGAACATGAATTGCGTTCTGTCTTCATTTGTTTTCATGGATTTCAGGTTCACCTTGAAGTTTCCTTGAACTAGATGATGTTCTGAGCCCACATCTGCTCCCCGTTCTCGACTTTGTTTCCAGCAGTCTGCCTCTCCACTTGAGATCGAGATGGAATCTATTTGGTTTGTGGTATGCCCGACAGGCGAAATCCATGTTGCTTTGTGTATATCCTTGTGTTTGTACACGCTCCCTCCAACTGCCGAGTCGCTGAAAGAGCAGAAGTCTGCAAATAATTCTCCATTCTCATTCATTTCTCCGAGAGCCTCTCGACCCATGATGAGTTCTCTTCCTGTATTATCTGCTTTCATTTAGCTGGTATTCATTTTGCACATAAGGATTTGATGTCACCACTTAGGATGCTGTCCATGACTGTTTGTAGTTGTCTATAGAAATCTCCCTCCTTTCTTTGTTTCAAGTTGTTTGTAGAAGCGTAACATCCCATAATTTTAACTTCACTCCCCTTTGAGTTGAACCCTACTGCCATCATGGAAAAAATTGATTTCTCACTGCATAGTAGTTTTGACTTCTGTTAGGGAAATCATCATAGCCACTCACTCAATGTGCTCGTGGTTATCGTTTGCGTGACGGAGTAGATTATTCACTCTCAAGTTGACAATTTTGACAGTTCACATCCATTCCAACCGCTCTCACAGATTCGGACTAATCAACAATTAGAATTATGGTCTGTTTTTATTGCAGATGCCACTCTAAGCAAGCAATGAGACCAAGCGAGTGCAAGACCGACAGTCTAGAGAACATATATAAATTCCGCAAAATCAGTTCGTTTTATCTGATACATATTAAAGAAATAAATTTGATTTGATTTTCCAGTAACAGAGATAAGATTCTGAAAAAAAGAAAGCTGTAAGAAGGTTTAGTAATTGTACTTGCCTGGTGATCAAACCCGTTCCTGTGGACGCTATCACAAATATCTTGTATCAGCTGAAAAATGGCTGGGTATTTCTCTAGCAGTTGCAGTTAGAAATTCTCACTTAATGTCTCTGATAGTCACGAAGAATACCATAAAGTATTTAGTTACTTTTAATTAGTAAATGATATCAACAGATGGAGCTCAGTCACCGATAGTGAGCCTCTAAAAGATTTTAAGATTGGCGCCTGGTAACCACCAGTGACAAGATGAGAATCTAATCACTATGATTCAGATGTATTCACTGTTTTCCTCCTCACCTTAGTGTTTCTTTACATAATAAAGTGTTTCCCGTGCTACTGTTAAGTGTAAAAGCTTGAAATTATGCATTTTCATAGAGGTTTCTAATTCGGAATACGTGTCTGTCACTAAAAGCGAAGAAAAATTGTGAATGGATGAGTAGGAATTCACTTTTGGATTCAATTACCAACTACATAAATTATCATAAAATATTGGGTTAAGTAAAAGAAGATCTAATTTTTCGTGTGAATCAAATGATCCTGAATTAGGAACTTGCAATCCTATTTTTGGTGATTGATTTTTTTAGCCAACTAGACAGTTCGGAGTATTTTATATAATAATAATTTATATTTTCATATAAACATAAATTTACATGAAAATGCATGCCATTTTTTCAGGCACGATCATGTATGATATAATGACAAATAGTAGATTGTCTACAAGTTAATAATGTTTGAACAGCTAAATATTTGATATATATATAAATACACTCATTGTCTGACCCATGTCTTATTATTATTAAAATAAACAGTAGTCCTCCAGGTTGCGCAGGAAAATCGACTTCGTTTCGTTTTCAACTCGTAGTTGTAGGCTTACGATAGCCAACCAATATTGAGGTAAGTACAACGTTTACAAGGGATAGTAAGATTATCACTTTTTTTAAAAGTTCAAATTGTTGAATTATATGGTACAAGCGATCGGAACAGATTCTTATAATTGTTAATTTGTAAATCTTTCACGAAGGTTTCCATCGAAGTTGAGCGACAACCACGTGCTTGAACGCTATTTCAGGAAGAGGAGAAAATCCTGCACAGCTACAAAGTAGTATAAAATGCAATCATGAATAATACATTATTGGAAGTATATTTACAAGAAAAATACAAGAATAAGCTATACAGTACTTGATATGATAGTGCACATTTGCAATGTATGATGCTAACCATATTGGTCTTACCGTAGAAAACTATGACGTTTTCTATGAAGATAAAGTTATTCTCAAACATGGGTGCTGTTGTTATGTTTTTTTACCATCAGAGCAACCGAACTTTATGCGAGAGAAGAGTGTGAATGAGAAAAAAGAAAAACAAAAGAGTAAATTTCAGCTTTACTGAAGGCCTAGGAAGTTGAGATAAAATAGAGTATAATAGTAATTAGGTAGAAGGATTATCGTGAAGTTTATAAGTGACATTTTAGAGAGAAGTGGCTAGAAGGATTAGAACCTGTTGAATATGGTGACCTGTAGGATGTCTGGCGAACTTGTGTATGGCCATGGTATAGCATCTTGACAAGAAACTGAGCAGGCTTGTAGATGTTAGGAGCGAAAGCATTATTTTTTTTACAAGCTAAAACTGTACATTCATTATTGTTTTAGTTTGTTTTTTTTTAAATTTTTTTTATAAAGTCAATTTTTTTTATACTTTCAGTATCTAAACTCATGTTTAATTCTCGAGCTGCCAAAATAATGCATGTTGCTGTCCTACAGATCGGAGCGATTCACATTTGTGACCACTACCAAATCTGCTGATGATTATCAACTTTCTAAAATACAGAAGATCGATTTCAGGCCTAAACAGTAAAGTGATGCGATAGGTGACGCGGGATCAAATCCATGGATGGACACCAGTTCCTACATGGCTGCGAAAAATGCACCACTGATGAATGCCAATAAGTATGACAACTGCGTTCAAGGCTTCTTATCGATTACCTTCAACTATCTAAAAATAGTTCAAAGTGTAATTTACTCACTTTTCACACAACATTTGGTTAATTATTTTTTAGAAACATATCTATTTGCTTTGGTTATTACTATCCACTGTTAATATGTTTACTCTATAAGCAGGACTATGTACTTAGACTCATTTTATTGTAAATAAATGAACAGACTGAGTATGAATTCCATAGTCACCTTCGTACAGGAGATACTGATTCAAGAAAGTAAAACCATTGCATTCTATTAATGGTGATACAATAAATTAACTACATAGATTCTAGAGTGGCTTTATTGCATATCCCCACTAAATGTGGTGTCACAGTCCCTTGCTATGTTGGTTCAACTACAAATTATTTTTTTTGTATGATTGTAAGTGATATGGTGTACTACAAAAGTGTCTGTGGCATTATATTCTTCAACTGCATTACATTTGCTGTACTTTTATCAGAAAATCTGGCTTGATACTGGTACCGCATGAGCACTGAATGATACAATAAGTTCAAAAGTTAAACGTATATTATTGAATTTTGGCTTATTTATGGAAACGCCAGATAAAGGTGATGACACTTCAAAAAAGGGATATGTCATATAATCACCTTAGATTCTACAAATACTTTCAAATGACGTATCCAGTTTACAAAATGTTGAGAATGAATTAGCTTTCGAAAATCTGACATTATATAGATGTCTACTCATGTGTATTATGAATTATCTCAACTGCCTCATTATTTGGTGTCGTTTTAGGAAAGAATTCATTTGAATTATTCTATGGAATTTTCAATGCACAAATTTGTAGAAAATTTCTCTTAGTAAATGATTTACGGCAAATCATTGCAGCAGGGTAATGTTAACAAACTTTTGCGCAAGAACTGGTTGTCAAATAGCAATCTGTATGGTTATCTAGTCCTAAATTTTTCTTCGAGTCCTACATTCCTATGCTAAAATTCATGCTAGCAGCCAGTCGAGTCAAACTGATTTATATCCTTAAATACATGAGAAGGTCGATACCTTCAAACACTTCACTTAACACGCTTAAAATAATGAATTGGTGTGGATCATTTGTGCAGTATTAGCTTACATTTGACAAGAGAGAACGAGATACTTAGATTTCTGTTAAAGACGTCCAGCTGAATGTATCTTGCCAACACTTGCACACAAAATGCACATGCTGTTAGTCAACTAGATCTACCCTTAGTAGAAGATTAATCCTTGAGACATCGTAGTTAATCATGATTATATCGACCCACCAGTTCATCACTGCTTTTCGCCAGACCAATAGCTATTAAAGTTTTGATAATTATTTTTTTTCAAAAGATTGAATATAGAACGAGGCAGAATGAGTATTGCTGTCATACTTAGATACGAGGTTATTTACCTCGGTGTAAATATCAAGCAGCTGAACACTTAAAGGATTGGGGGCTGATACAGTCATATTCATATTCAGTATTAGGTGTGCCCGTGCACTGACTAATAAGTTTTTATAGTTCACAAAAATGTTCCAAAGGAGATACAACCTTCCTCTGAACCCCAGCCTTGGTAGTTTACGACTAAGTGGCTTTCTGTATCACCCATCAGTTCATCGCTGGAGGTCGCACTGTAAAACAATGTCTTCATGTTTGCGGTCACTAGCGACAGCATTGTTGGTATTTAACTCCACACTTACACCAAGTATGCTTCTCGAAATAGCTCAGTTTTCTTACTTGAAAATTATAATTACCTGTCAGAATGATGATACCTGAGAGTTTTTATCTCATCAGCAAACTGGACGACTTCTCATAAAATCATCATTTACTTCGTCCGATCTGCAGTAAGTGGACCGGTAAGAGGAGATCATGAGAATTCAATGGGGAACACTGAGTTTTTCCTTATTCTTAAGAGCTTACTTAGTTGTATGGCAGTAGGTTGCCGTCTCTTGAACTTAATGCTACCAATACACTAACAGCACCATGGGAACCAGGTGACTGTCCTCCGGAATGGCAAAGAAGAGACGTTTAGTAAAAAACTTCGCATGGGCTGTATGTGACTGTCTCAGAGATACGATATATATTTATATATATTCCGTATTTGAGATACTAACGTTCTGTGCGTCGGTGGCACAGTGGTTAGGACTCTCGCCCACCATGCACATGGTCCGGGGTTCGATCCCCTGCCGGCACACACCCGATATCTATGGTCGGCCTGAATTTGGGCTACCGATATCCATGCTGAAAATTCCACACTTGTACTGAAAATACTGTGTGGAATCAAGCTGTTAATCAAAATAAAAAATAAAATAAACCTGCTGGTGAGTTGAAAACAAGTTTCAGAAGTTAAAATACCAAACTTAATCTCTACAGTGAACTATTATTTCACCAAGAGTGACGTCACTTTATTGTGATCCTGCAGTGAACATGGATAATAGAGAATGTAAGCAAATTGTTGAAGGAATAATATTAGTGTGGTGAAAACAAGAATGGGAAGTTAGGTGGTGAACAGAATTTTGTTTACCAAACTGTGGAAATTGACTTTTTTGAGTACCTAAAAGGAAAAAGATTTGGTTTTGCGTAAACACGGAGCAGACTGGAATTTATTTATTAGCTTACAAGTTAGTCCATCGACTTCAGGGTAGACTTTGCAGCAAACATACAATTTTCATCATACAGTGGTCCCTAATTGTCCTAACTGCTTTTGTGCTAGATTAATTACATCAGGGTTAATCTCTTCAGCTGGGCAGTTGCAAGTTAGATCACAATACCGTTCAATGTATTTTAGCAATGATTAAGCCTAGATTGAGTAATTGAATATGTTCCTTTTGAAACTTGAGCCCATAAGCAATGGTTTTGAATATCTCAGCCCTTATCCACTAGGCGACTCATCTAAAGGAGTCATCCCTTCTGTGACGGTGATTATTTCACTGTTCTACACTATCTACAGCTGCTCACCACTAAACAAATATCACGAAAGTGAAACTCATAAAAATATCAGTGGATTCGTTTGACTTGTGGATACACTAATTGAATTCGGATAAATAAACAGGAAAGAAATGTACAAAAGAAAAAAATAAACAGATTTGTATTTTGCTGAGTGACGACTCATAAAGAATTTTTTTTATTAACGTTAGAGATAATACGGGGTTGAGACTAATCGGGTAAAACCTAATGGGATAATTGATTTTTACGCTTAATAACCATTTGAACAAGAGTTTAAAATTGTGAAGTATAATTTTGCCGATGACAGAAATACGTAACAGGTTGGAATGAAGACATGTTTCTAAAATACTTTCTTTTTTTCACACTTCCGACTGCATAATACTTCGGTACTTCACGAAACAAACAACATTAATGGTGATTCGTAGAATATGTCCCTTTCAGTAAGACTTGAAGATAACGATGAATAGTTTGAGATCTTACCTATCATTCAGTTTGTTTAACTAGTCAGTCTAGTATTAATCCGTCAACATCACTGAATCAACGAATTCTAAATCATAAAATGTTGTGTAAACTGTCGCTTTTTTTCAAAAATAAGATAAAGTCCCTTATTATTCGTATAGGTAGAGTGGGACCGATACCTACTACAAAATTCGTATGATACTTAGCATAATTATTAGTGATGATGAAGGCTCATTCATGCATGTTAAGCGAAAATATTTTCTGAGATTGACAGAACAATTAATCATATTAAAAATCACTTTGAAAATAATCTTGCATATATATGTTTTGCTTTGTCTGACAGGATGTTTTGACTGAGATAGAAGATTTTAGCTAATTGTTTTGTGAATGGAAAGCATTAAATATGCTTATATTATTGCGGAATACGCTAAATAGTTGAGAGGATATCTAACTAAGTAATCAATACACAAGATGGTTGACCTATTCTGTATGGTGTAGTGTCATGTTGGAATTTGTTGACGTTACTCCATACGTTTTAACACTGTGTGAGGATGATGGCTGATTTCAATGCAGTAAGCTTAGCCGAAAAAAATATAGAAAGTTTTAGAAACATTAAAAACTTGAAATTAATAAAGTTTAAAATCTTGAAAGCGAAGTGTGAGATTCAATAATCACTTCATAACTATGGAAGTTAAAATATAACTAGATGAGTGTTTTAATGCTTATTTCGACTAAATCGGATACACTCATATAGTTAGGCCCCAATAAAGTGTGGTTTCTAACTTACAAATTCACTAAAAGCTGTGCGAAATGCGAGATATATCAAGGTTAATATATTTGAAGGCAAAAGTAATCTAATTTTAAACGTTTTACTGTCAGAAAAGCTGCGTCATCACCATAAAACTGAACTAGGGCAACAGTCGAATTTCCTGTGGTCTTTCAGGTGTTATAGCAAACTTTTCTTATGGGTTTAAATAGGTTACATGGAGTTTGATTGAGAAGAGTAATTTAAGCCAACAATGGATAAAGCATTTCCTTTGTAAGATGAAATTCTATCATGATTTGTAAGATTTCAATTTCTTCCTTTTGAATAAATAAATATTTGTGTCTGAGGAAATTCGTATGCATTTTCGCCATTATAATTTCTTGCTTAAACTCAATCAGTAATAAGGGCGAATTGCTAGACATTTAAAGTACATGAGATTAAAGATAGACGACTTTGTGGAGGTCCAACAAAAAGTCTTAACGAAATCCAAATTTAAAAACTGCATTTAGATTCTTGACGACTTTTATTTTCTCTGATCACCTGAACGTTGATTGGTAGTACTGATGATATTGAACAAAGGACAGAAAAGACGAACATTGTTCCCTTAATTTATTACAGATCGGTTGCTAGCATCATCTTTTTACAAAAGCTAATTTATAAATAGACATACTCTGTTTGAAAAATATGGTGTATTTATACAATATATTTTGGAAAATATGATTACACACATACTGGTCAATTCGATTTTCATAAAAATAAAAAACTAAGGGTCATAAAAAAGCCGAGACAATAGCAGACTCGTGAATTAGAAGGGCCAAAATTCCCATAGCTGTTGGTAAAGAAAGAGATTAACAGGGTAGGTTAACTGTAACAATAAATTACTTTACACACATTGGAGTTTTTCACAAACTGGCTATACAACACTACTCTCACCAAGAACTGTTGGAATTTTCTCTTCGAATTCGGAGTTGCAGTCGACTTGAACGTCAAAAAATTTCTCAAAGGTTTTATCTCACAATTTCCAAGTTTTTGTCCCAACAGCATAACATTCCTTTTAGATATTTGAGATTTTATTTTACTGGTGTGTATTTCTAACTCTTCAGTGCGTCGTAAAATATCTCTTACATGTTCTTCGTGGTCAATCCTAGTTAACCAGTAGATAATGTACGACTCATATACAAATAACTTGTGAACACAAGCTATCCACAGAAAAAGTGTTTTAAATAGATTGAATTATAGAATTCAGTTTATTGTATAAATAAAGGAGAAATTAAGGTTATAACTATTGAAACCTAAAAACTATTGAAGTCAGGATATGATCTGAATCTAAACAAATTCAGGATTGGGTGGATAAAAGTTTTCACTTTCTATTTACTGTAATACATGAAGCGGATCATTTGTATTAAATTGGGTGGATAGTTTTCTTTACTAACGAAATAATTGCATGAAAAGTAGTAAATAAAGTATTTCAATGAAAGGGTGAAGGTTAAGTGTTTTTAGAATAGAAATCCGTCCCATTAGTTAAACAGTGCGATTCATGGTTGTTGAACTATGATTTTCTGAACGTACATCTTACACATCCATCCTCAGGGAACTAATTCCTATAAGATAGGACTGTAGGTATGTATAATGCTCGATATATTCAAGATCGATTAACATTTTCATAATTCAGTGCCTTTATTTACTTGATGAGGAGAATTAAATGCATTCCTAAAGTGAGAAAGACTAAATAATTAATTTACTGGTTCAATGGAATCCAATTGCCAAAAGATATGGATACATTGAATGCACTCATTAATGCAGTAGTAGTTCCACAAATCTAAGATATTTTGTGGGTACAGTTGACGTTGAACAAAGCATTCAAGTTTGGTAATCAAAAACAAAGAAAAGGTGAGAGTTTAAATAAAGCAAAATTAAATATGCAACTCATCTTTTGGATAGTTACTTTAACTTTTAAAATGAACAACTCTTATCTTACGATTACACTTTTGAGCACAATTGTTATTTACCAGGATTTAAGTTAGAGTAGATTTTCATAATATTGGATAGTGGAAAAATTAGGACTTTGTTTTGATTAATTCTGCCATTCAAAATAGTACATTTTCAACAGTGAAGACGCTTTAATAAGAACTGAAATGTTACGACTGACAGAATATTTCGTTTTAGTAGAACTATAAACAGAAAATTCAAAATAATAATTCCATCAAGTAACTCTACATACTTGCCTAATGAGTTATTTAGGAAGTATTTACACGTTCATGGGATATTTTCATACAGAAGACTACCTCCTTTAGGCAATGTTTTCAAATGAAGGCTATAGAATACGAATTCATGTAAACATATTAGTCTGCTGCCAAGAAAGGACTTTTCGCAACAAAATATGAGAGACAAATTTAATAAGATATGATATCATTTTATTTTGTTGATTCTGTTCATCAGCACAGAACCTTAACGACTTTTAATATAAGTATGCGGCTTTAAATGTGAGGTTATTTGGAAACTGCTTCAATACTATAGAGTGCCCTAAATCTCCATCAACCTCATTCAGCAGCTATATAACGATGCCACGTGTGAAGTGCTCCACAATGAGAAACTCATGGAATCCTTTGAAGTGAAGACGGGAGTAAGACAGGGCCGGCTGGCTGCCTACTATCTCCAAAGATTTTCCTGATTGTGGTAGACTGGATAATGTGACAGACAGCAGGCAACAAGGAGACAGGCTTAAAATGGACCCACACAAAAAAAACTTGGAGGACCTGGATTTTGTTGGTGATATTAGTCTGATTTCCTACAAACTGGAAGATATGAAAGTGCAAAGCAACAAACTGGCGGAAGAAGCGTCAAAAACAGGAAGGACTTCAGGTGAACATATAGAAAACGGAGGTGATGAAGATTCCTGGCCAACAGCATTGGCAACAACAACAGGCAATAATCAACATAGATAGGGGGGATCTGAAAGAAGCAAACTCCTTCACCTACGTACCCGCGAAGTATCGTTTCAACTACAGGCGGAACTGACGAGGATATCAAAGCAAGGATCGGAAAAGCAAGACAAGCTTTCACTACTCTCAAGTCTATGTGGAGGTCAACAACACTCAGCATCAAAAATAAGATACGGATTTTCAACTCCAATGTGAAGTCAGTGCTACTATACGGATCAGAGACTTGGCGCGTCACGAAGGTCACTTCGAACAAACTACAGATCTTCATCAACAGCTGTCTTCACTCAATACTCAAGATTAGAGGGCCGGCCAGAAAAGATAAGCAACAGGGATCTCTGAGTGAGAATCAATCAGGAACCGATTGTGCAACAAATAAGCAGGAAGAAATGGAGGTGGATTGGCCATACTCTGAGAAAACAAACCATCAAGTGACATCACATGCCAGGCAATCACTCGAGTGGAACCCGAAAGGGAAGCGGGGAGTTGGTCGTCAGTGCGAGGGTGACATGGAGGAGATCATGTGAAGAGGAGATAAAAGCATGTGGGCAGACGTGGAGCCAGCTGAAAACGTTTTCAGAGAACCGAACGCAATGGAGACGTGTGGCTAAAGCCCTATGTTCCTCTAGGAATTAAAGGAAACAATAATGATAATAATGGGTTAGCAGTATGGAAAAGGACTAAATTGAGCGTATGGAGTTGACAAGATTTGACTATAATGTGGAACAATTACATTATCCAGTGGCTTTTTGTACTGTGGCTAATCGCATACACACACGCACCATAAACGCGCTTAAATAAACTGTAAACATTATTTATATATATATATATATATTAAACATATATTAGCATAACACATATAAAACCACATGTCTCGGTGGATGTAAGTCGGTAGAAATGAATTATTTCAAGCACGCACTATTTCCCCATTTTATTCGGAGTAGATAAGTATTCCACACTGTAAACAATTATCGAAATTGCTCCCAGTCACATTAGCGACCATTTATAAATGAATTGCTTCAAACAATGATACATTTCCACAACTAATAAAATGATTTCTTTAAATTTGTTTATCAGACATTTAACAAAGAGACCGTAGGCTATTTCAGGAGAATTTCGGTAGAGATACTAATGATAAGTAAACTGCTTTTAATAGTCTGATGTTGATTTACGCGGGCCAAATTTATTGATATGTACTAATGTATACGCTATTTAGAGGACAGTCTTGACACTATCTAGAAATGTACGTCGATGATGCCTGTCTGGTTGCATGTTACTCGAAAATTTGGAACGTTTGTTTTTCTTTACTCAAGAATCTTTGGCTGGGTGAACCGTCAAGAAATGCTTCAATCATTCATTTCTGTCAGGATTAATGAACAGCAGAAAATTTCAAATATAACAAATCGACGAAACACAACACAGTTAACTAATCGAGGGTCTGTATTTACTATTTATTTATTATATCACTTTACATTCCTGGTGGAACATAGGGCCTTGAGCTAGAACTTTGAAGTTTCGGTAGCAGTGATTTTACTTTTTGGAGTGGGTTTGCTAGTCTCACACATATCCCCTTCTTTTTACTGGTCTAAATACCAGCTTATCGAGGTTTAGGAGTGTGTCGGCTGGGGACCGAACCACTGACCATATGTGTGGTTGGCCAATGGTAATTTGTAACTAAGGATGAAGTGGTCATAAGAATGAAATAGTTTTACAAGGAGAACACGTAATTAAAGATGAAGTAGTCAGACAAAATAAAATAATTTGGGCAATTATAATTTTTATAACTTTTAAAGTTTTAGAGGGAGGGGGGCAAAATAGTCCTGTTTATACATTCATGTAACGATGGTCAAGGTAAGGAAAGTGGCTGTATAAATTTCTTCTGAACACATAGGTTTGGCTGGCTTCTTCAGGTGGATTCCTATCGCTTCAGCTATATATAGAAGAAGAAGTCATAAAGCAAAATTAAGGTTATTAGGAATGCGATAAATAATTTTTAATGCCGTATTAACATCAACATTATGCTCACTATCTACAAGGTGTGCTAAAATAAAGCTACGAATAGATCTTGTTTGTCGCTTGCTTAACCATGCTGGATGATGTTCGGAAATACGATAATGAATCTGCCTAATTGTACACATGATGTAGCTGGCTGTCAAACTGGTAGATACACACAGATGAGGCAAATTTAGGCAGTTTATCCCTCTCCTCCTAAACCTTTAAAAATTACAATTGTCTAAATTATTTTATTTTGTCTGACTACTTCATCTTTAATTACGTGTTATCCTTGTAAAACTATTTTGTTCCTATTTATCGCATTCCTTAGAACCTTAATTTTGCTATACGAGTTCGTCTTCTATTTACAGCTGAAGCGATAGGAATCCACCTGAAGAAGCCAGCCAAACCTATGTGTTCAGAAGAAATTTATACAGCCACTTTCCTTACCTTGACCATCGTTACATGAATGTATAAACAGGACTATTTTGCCCCCCTCCCTCTAAAACTTTAAAAGTTATAAAAATTATAATTGTCCAAATTATTTTATTTTGTCTGACTACTTCATCTTTAATTACGTGTTATCCTTGTAAAACTATTTCATTCTTATGACCACTTCAGCCTTAGTTACAAATTATCATTGTCCAAATCGTTTTATTTTCTTTAACAATCTGTTACGTAATCAACCTGTGCACACACTTATTCCTTAATTACTCTTCATTTTTCTAAAATTATGCATTATGCAATCCATGTGTTGTAACCATTTCTACCTTTTAATTGTGTGTATTAATTTTCTTCGTTAATTATCACCCTATTGACATGTTGACACTGACTAATTATTGTTGACAAACATATAGCCACTTGATTGGTAAATTGTTATGTATTGTAATAAAAATGCTATATATATTAGAGTAGAGTCAGAGATGAGGATCTAATTCAAAAGTAAATATTTCTTCGCTCAATCTTTCTGTTTTCTAAATGTCTAAGTGGGGATTTTTTCTATAACTGACTTTTCACAAGAGTTGATAGTAAAATCCAAGAGGTTGATTTTTTTGAACTAAAAGGAGCAACAAAGAAAAGTAGTAAGAATCCTATACCTAAGTGAATTGCCTCAAAGAAAAGAGAATGAAATAAAGGATGTTAGAATAATTACAGGTCTAAGATTTTAAAAAATTACAAAAATCAAATGCATTCCTTTCCATACATTTCATTTTTGAACTACGTCATGGCTTTGGCCTAATTAATACTTAGAAATTCAATATTTCATCAAGGTCTTTTGCATATTCTCATAAAAGTAGTAAGAGAATAGATAGTATATTTTGAATGATATGAAAAATATTACAATGCTACTATTCATTTTAGCAAAGTGTATGAAAAAGGTATGCCTTCTATCCTATTTAGTGAATTTCAAAACCAAATTATCCAAGTATAACCTTCCACAGCACTGCTCACATTGGTCTTATTGACCAATAATGCATTACTTTGTAATTTTTCCATATTTGTTGACCCTTTTTAAGGCTTATTAATATATGTGTAAAACTTGGGGACTGTAGTAGTAAATAATTCCATATTAGCTTGTTTATTTATCACACAGTGAAACAGTATTATTTACTGGATGAAGTTTCGAACAAAATTAATTGTTCGTAATCATATCAATTATAATCACACGACTTCGAAACTTGAGTTTTACAGTCTTATTTATTCCCTGCTATTTGTCGTAGGTGTAGAAGAATTTTCCACTGTGTGATACATCTAATAAACAAACTAATATGAAATTCCTTTTTAAGGCTGTAAAATTTTTTTGAAATGGCATTTAAACAGAAACGTTAACTCATAATTTCCTGGTTGTGTTATTCGAGATGCTAGCTTCATTCTGTTCTAAACCTATATCTTAAGGAGTCTTCAGCTACACAGTCATCAATTCATAATTACAGGATTGTCAACAGTGCTACTATATCCAAAAAGTGATTCCCCCACTCTTTACAAATAACCGCTACAATGCACGTTTTTTGACAAACAGCTATAACGCAAACGTATTATAAGTTGAAAAGAACCTCCTTATGCCCTTATATTAGTCTTTTCATGCAAAAGACCTGAGATTTTACTAATGGAATTTACCCTTAAAATGTGAAAATTAAAATTTTTAGCATTGACAATTATTTACAATAGATGAGATATGTCTAAAATGAGAGCGTCGGTGGCATAGCGGTTAGGACGCTCGCCAACCAAGCACATGGTCCGGGGTTCGATCCTCGGCCGACTCACTCCTTTACCTCGCTAAGCCAGAAATAATGCTGGTGAAGAGGAAAGGTTGGGCATGAGGCTAGCAACCCCATCCTGTAAAATAAACACTGCTACAGAAACTTCAAGCCACTAGCTTGAAGCCCTATGTTCCACTGGGGTACGTGAAGGAAAAAAAATCTAAAATGAGTTTTAACCAAAACATCCCATAAACTCGACATATTTTATGAGACTCATATATTTTCAACCTATGTCAGAATGCGAATACAAAACGCAGTTTTACTCAGCGAAGAAATATTTGAATAAAGTTGGAAGTCTTTCTTAGCAACGTTTTCATAGCTGAAGATGATGAACAACTTAAGCTTCGCAATTAAATTGTCTGGCTTAGAGAACACAACAACAGTAAAAAGGGTGGCGACTTCGTGTGAAAGCCAGTCCACTGGTTCGCTTTCGTCATCATTACTATGCCATTTGATGATGATAATGACAACGTTTCTGACCAGTCATGATTCTAATTCATTGTGAAGTTAGGTAAAAATTTCATACTCTTATTTCTTGTAATAAATTTCGATAAAGAAAGAAAGGCCAAATTTACATACAAATTATATCATCCTATTTCCTAGATTCTCATCATCTGCACACTACCTGAAGTTACAATGATTATATAAAATATAACAATGACATACTTCAACGTTTCAATGGTAGTAGACAAGGCATTATAAAATTAACGTATCCGAAATTTAAACATCATAATTTCCAGCTTAAGTTACCACTAAATTATATCCCTTCATAATAGAAAAGGAGAGGAAAGGAGAAGACAGAGGAAACACCAAAAAAGCCAGGGAATTCCTAGAAGCCTGGTACTCAAATGAATTAGCATTGGGTGCATACTGATGAGGAGTCCCAAAACTAGGACGAAACAGCTGTCCAATACTCCCGGGCTTTCCAGTGTTTCTTTAACTGATGTCAGCTCATGATGAAATCCTCCGACCAATCAAACAAAAAAAATCCCTACAAAACCAATACTTGAGAATTAGCAATTAACAAACTCATTATTATAGACCAAATTTACCAGTTAACATAAAGTAAATCATATGGAAAATTTCAAATTTCAAGCGAATAAAAATTATCAATAGAGATGAAAGTCTTTTTGACTGGACACCAGTCACGACAGTAGTCACCAGGAGATACGATTACATCATTTATGGAGAATTTAAATGAGTTCATTTAAAGCTAAAACCTGCGCTGAATGTATTGTCTAGAAGGACGACGAAAGCTTGGCAATTGAATCAACCAGCTCAGAGAAAACAACTAATTCAATATAAAGAGAAGACTATTTAAGGACTCATAACTAATTGACTTGCTCACAACAGAATTCATTATATTATTTACTTCCTTAAATTGCGACAGAGTTGACATTTCGGGGAAAACTGAATTGTCAGCTATCTTGACCCGCCTACATCAAAATTATTATAACAAAACAGGAACAAATTATCTGTCGGATTTGTCCCCAATCCATTGTTTAGTTCTGCATCAGTGGAAAATAAACTAGACTGCTGTGATATTTTTAGAAGATTATCTCACTACTTGATACACTGTTTTTCTTCTCATAAGAAATATATATCCCATAGCAGTCAGTCAAGAAATTAATTAGTCTGATGAAAATATAATTAACAATAATCTGAAAGTGATGGCTGTTTACTTTTAATAATAGTAACAGCTTGCTTTATTCCAAAACAGTATTTGTGATAAGAAGTGGAATTCTTAGTATTTAGTACAATATTACATCTAATTTACTTTGCAACAACAAAAAGATTTGTGCATATAATACAGGGTATAGGTAACCAAAATTGATAATAGCAACGTTTTTGGTATTAGCAGAAACAAAGTCAAAAATGTAGAAAAGTGTAAAATGATAGTAATAATAATAGTGTAATTAACTAAAATCATAAGGCAACTGAAATAGTGCGACCATGGATTACATATAAAAGAAGATAAAAGAGCCATTTATTTTGCTGAAAAAGGTATCATTGTACGAGCATATAATCATTTGTGATGACTTCTAGTCCTACCTGATGATATTCAAGTGAAGAGTTGTTGATACAGAGAGTGCTGTGAGTCCGAAAACATGGATTTAGATCGTTTCTAACATGAGTTCA
Source organism: Trichobilharzia szidati (assembly GCA_944472155.2). Classification (NCBI taxonomy): domain Eukaryota; kingdom Metazoa; phylum Platyhelminthes; class Trematoda; order Strigeidida; family Schistosomatidae; genus Trichobilharzia; species Trichobilharzia szidati. The sequence continues at coordinate 92,671,055 of OX235273.1, forward strand.
GGTGTCTATTGACTACAATAGCAACAAGCTAGCTTCGTGGCACACCACTTGCCCTACTGAAAAACTCTAATACCCTTCACAATATGAAAAAGTCCTTTTGGAGTAACCCGGGGAAGGCTATGGGGGAACAACAAAGAGCAATAGATAAGATGAAATAGTTAACAAACTGTAAAATTAGAGGTTGAATGATGCCTGATTATCTTAACGTTTTAATGTAGAAGGTTATCCGGTATGTCTTCTTAGAAATCTACAAGATATAGAATGACCAAAAAATGTCAGAGGACAGAGCTACTCTAAGGTACTTTATAAATGACTTTGTTTCAGTTTCAATGCCCTCTTGGGAATGAACAAGTTCGTATAGATTGCTTTTATGCCTGAAGGTGAAGTGAGCTGTCTGACAGAGGGATTTGGCATAAGACCATTAAGCTTGAACCACTGGCTCATGTCAGACAAAAGGCTAATAATTTTGTAACAGTCAGGTCGAGTATGACTGGTAGCAAGATAGCCAGATCATCACAGTATTTAACCAAGTTGATTTCTTCTGGAAGAGGTAAATCGAGTAAGAAGAAAGAAGAAAGAAAAGGAGCGAAAGCAACACCGTGAGAGACATCAGTTTCAGTAAGCAAAACAGAGAAGGATTTGACTTTATATTACGAGATAATGCACTCTGTTATAGAGATAAGAATGCAGCCAATTAACAGAACAGGACTTGGTTTGCGTCAAGGAAAGTTTATTCAACAAAACACATTTGGGTGCATTGCCAAGGTGGGTACACCAAAAATATTTGGCTCCTTTGTCCAGACAAGAGACAATATCATGAAGCGAGACAGCAGCGGCATCTAAAGCACGGTCATTAAACTTTTCAAGAAAGGTTCAAATTGAGTAATAGTAATTTTTCCACTAATTCCAAAGAATGAGAAGCAGTTACAATGAACCTAAATTTAACATTCATACCAGTACATGATTTAAGTACCAAGATAATTTTAACGTATTTCTATGCTTAGGATATAACATTAGTGGAAAAAGAAGCATTGAAAATGTTCATGAGAGAATCACATAAAATACCCACACATCTTCTGAGGACATAGGCAGGTACGCCGTCGAGACCAAACCTTTAAGACGGTTTTAGGGACTTGAGACATTTGAGAATATCAGGAGTATTAGAACCATGAAAATGATGAATAACGGTATGTTTTATAACATTAGGCATGATAAATTCAGCAGGGGAGCACATGAGAGACTTAACAAGAATATTTACATCAAAATAGGGAACAGTAGTAATTTCACTAAAAATATTCCACATACATTAGCAGACGTTCCGAATATTGCTTGCATATACCGCCGACTTTAAAAAATTATTTTGAAGATTTGATGAGTAAGATGAAGCTTATCGGGAAATCACACTGGTGAACTAAGACATTGTACTGAGAGTCCTTAGGCATAGTTCAAATACCTTAAATGGTGGATCTTGCACTACCTTGATAACTAAGCCTGAAAAACAAAGTCGTATAACTTTAACTACTGTAAATGCCGTTCTTTATCCTCCATTCTGTCGGGAAACTCAGAAATATTTCATCCTAACATCACACATCCTTCTAATTTTTGCTGTTTTATAAAAAGACTCTCATTTGTAGTGACATAACACACTTTTACCGGTTTATACTCTGTAGTCAAATCTTGTTTCCATCCAAATGTCTGGAGATCGCCTTTTTTCTAGGATGTTCGTCTAGTTGTCCTACATTTATTCAATCCCATTAACACCAAACAAACTAATTACTTAAATCATTCTAAATTTATCATGCTTATAGATTCTTCTAATTACTCTTTGTTCATTCGAGAAAGGCATGTTCAACCTCTGTTTTAACTTCAAATTTTTGTATTATTCAGGTTGTAGACGGTTGAAACGAATCCTCTAAGTAATTAAAGAAGAGCTCATGTTATTCTGCTACATTTCTTGTTGTGGTTTTGTTGAAATAATGAAGAAGATAAGGTAAGTTTGGTCTTTGTGATACTGAGAAGCATCTGAGTGCAAGATTGTTACAATACAAAAATGTATCACGCTTAGGGTTTGCATTTTGTCTTATAAGTAAATTAGCTGACGTAGCATTTTCTACTACCATCACGTCACTTAAAGTATATATATATTCAAACACCAGTGATATGGTTTGAATAATTCCCTACCTCGTCCGCACTATTTTACCAAACAAGCTTGTTTAATTTTCGAAAGTGGAAAAGCAAAGAAAACTGCAATTGAAGTGAATAATATTAGTGTTGCGTTTAAGACATCTCTGATTTAAATCCCTATGATTTAACAATCACTTAGTTGTCTGTTCATTGTTGGAAACATTGTCAAAGTGTTTATGTTCAAATCACAAAGACAAAAACCAATGCCGTATTACAAAAATATCCTAAATTATGAACAAACATCGATAAGCCTAACTCTAAAACTACTGTTAAAAATGTGTTGTACAATTTCCAATGTTTTAAGACTTTGTTTCAATATGTACACATCTGAACTGGCTCCAACGCCATTTCGCAATTTTCCGTTGTGCTGTTGACACACACGTCCTTTGAGTTTGTAATATAGCCATATTCGTTAAAAAAGTTTTAAATCGTTTTCTTCGGATAATCTTGATCTTGTATTTTACTCAAATATACTACTAACCAGAGCACATTTTCGATCAACTAAATCTTTTTAATTTTGCGTTTTGTCATCAGTACTTACAGGTTAGGTGGAGCATTGATGTATTGAATAACTAGGTAAATAACGTTCAGTAAGGGCTTTAAAGTGTAGCTTATTAGCACCACTACTAGTACCTTACAGATGTTTATTCTAGTAACTGATATATATATATATATATTTTGTTCTTAGCACTTGACGCTGATTATTCTCTTGCACTTTAACAACGCAACACAGTATATAATAATTTTTAATGTTCATGACAAACGCTTTTCTATTCTATTGTTTTATTTGATAAGTCTTAACCTTTTAATGGATTTAACGTGCATATACATTAACTTTTATGTACTAGAAATTATGTGAAAAATACTCGAAATGTAGTGAACAGAAATCGTTGCAAATTAAATCAATGCTTGCAAGATGATTACTTGTATTCACCTATTAGGTCACATTCAAAATTATAACAGTGAATATAATGAGTTCTTCACAAACTACAATAGCATATGTCCTCAATTCCTAATTATTATGTTATCAGCTTGAGAAGCATATACAAGTTAGACAATAGCATGATGTCAATAGTTTCTTAATCATTTTAATATAAATTTTCTGCTTGAAAAATAAGACCACACACTGACGAACTATGCAAATTGATGATGACAGTGATAGACTGTTTATTAGTGTTCATTCTAAAAAAAGCTTATTTTAGTCATACTAGTGACAGAGAGGTAATCAATCATTTCTATTTTACTAGTTAACTGGACATATTATGGTTTGATGAATTGCATTTACTAACTCTCATTAAGATTTTAAAGGTTTAGGATGTAGGATACTAACAAATTGTGAGATGATTTAAAATTAATCAAGTATTCTCTTACTGGTACCATTTATAGAGGTGAATTTCCACTTTATTCGTCTAATCACCGGAATATTTCTTGATGAAGAACCTTTCTACCACCGGAGTAATAATTTATCGTCTGTGTTTCTACATCTGATATTAGCTATGAATGACTGATATAGCTTAAATTCGTTAACTAGATGGGATGCCTTGATATTAATTATAACTGAAAAAGAATGGTTATCCACAAAATTTCATCAAAAAGTTTTTAAAGTCGAATCAAAACACCAACAAAGAACCATCATCAAAGACCACAAGAAAATTCATCCTACCATAAATGAGAAATATCTCTGAAATAACAGCTAGAATACTGAAACCGTTTGATATAGATATAGCACACAAGCCAGTCAAATCACCTAATTCGATATTATGCTAACCGAAAGATCCAACAGAAAATGGAGATAAAATTAATACCCTTTACAAAATAAAATGTATGAACTGCAACAGGCACTACATCGGCCAAAATGAGCTTCCCTTTCGAATTAGAATCCAAGGAACACAAATCAGCCATGAAAAGACACGATATATATTCTTTAGTATCAATGCATATGGACAATTATGGACATCAATTTAACTGAGATAATGTCGAAATCTTAGACAGAGGAAACATCAAAAGTGCCAGGGAATTCCTAGAAGCCTGGTACTCAAACGAAAATGCAATTAACAAACACGTTAATATAGACGAAGTATACCAACTAATAAAAAGTAAATCAGGTGACCAGAAAGTTTTAAATCCAAGTCAATAGAAAATGGTCAGTACATATGTAAAGATGGCTACCGGGAAATGCACTTATATCACTCATGAAGAAATTTAAATCACTTCACTTTATGCTAAATATTGCGCTGAAGATGTTGCTTAGAAGGACGACGAAAGCTCCGCAATCAAACCAACCAGCTCAGAGAACACTATCAATTGCAAATCATCCACCTGAGCTACAAATCTTCTCTATTATTTCATAACTGTTGTATTTCTTCAAAACTCTTAAGCAATTCCAAATTTTCCTTCTTTCTTATGTGCATTCTAATGCAACTCATTCTTTAAATTATACGTCATCAGCTCCTCGTATACACTGATCAGTTTTAATAACTATGATTAAGACATGCAGACGAAATTTGATCAAGATATGACCTAGTAATTCCCAAATGATTAGGCGCCGAGTGAGAAGTAGACATTTGTAAAGATTATATTTGTACAATCTGAACGAAAGTGAAATGAGTAATTTCAATGTTTTGTTCGGGAAACTGGTCCTGACAAAACGTTGGAATTACTCATTTCGATTTCACTGAGAATTTAAAAATACAATTTTTAAATATGACTGGGACAACCCATCACTTTAGTTACTACCCTCTCTCATGAAAAAATTTAAGAAAATGAAGTTACCTCTTCTCTGAACTACTTGTTTCATCCTTTTCAGTAGTGTCTCAATGGAAATTATTCATTCAAAATACACTGGATTTTAAGAAAAGTTTTGTTTTGCAAATTTGTTGTTCAAAACAAGTAGAATTAATCTACCTAATTATGTAGAGTCTTCAGATATGTGTGTAAATATGTTTTTGTTTTTTTCATGAATCAGTTTCCAGTGATGATGACTGTCTATTTGATATTGAACAAGAAAAATTGTGAAAGAAACAAACATTAATTTCTTTGAAACACATGAGCTGGCTGTAATCACGCATCGTTGTTTCCACTGAGTAAGAGAAATATGGAAAATCATTCAAGTGTGATGGATTCAGTCGACTACAGTTTAATGACTTGAGACATAAGGCCTTCTTTGATGCACTGTAGTCGCCATAATTAGAGTGACAAATCTTAAGATCAGCAGAGATGCTACCGTTATCTGTTACCAGAAACAGAATCATACAAATTACTGTAAGGTCTGTTGTCCTTATTCTGAAAAGTCAAATAGTAATGTTCACTTTTAGATTGGTGATTTAATTGGATGTTGATGTCATTAATATGAAGTGTACATGACCAACTATACGATGAGAGGTAGGAAACTTCATTTAACAAATGAATAAGTGGTGAAGTCGAAGGGCCGACCGAATCTATGTCACAAATATTACTAAGAGGAATCAAGATTAATTCAGATTTAATCTCGACTAATTCATCAGTAAACACGTTACACTACTGCTGTGATATTTACAATTCAATTGGAATTCTATGAGGTGACGATTTTAATACATGGTTGAAACTGTTTTCAGGATTCCAAAAGAATCTAAAATTAATTTATTCTGCTCATTCGTTACCTGCTTATATATTAGCAAAAGAGATTATTCGTAACTCTGAGAACTTATTCCCTTTATCATACTTTTAGATAATTATAAATAGGTTTTTCTATAATAATCATTGCTATATAACTAAAATCAAATATCTGATTTCATAGTATTTATATTTGTGCAGTAAAATAAATTGGTTTTACATTCTAGGCCTGAATGAAAAAGTACCGTGGACATCAACTTGTTCATTTGATTTTTATTTGTCTATTATGCAAATATTTGAACAGTTTTTATTTAGACCAGATAAATGCAAAACATTTTCAATGAAAACGAAGGTTTTGAAAACATTAACATCATGTCTAGTTTTCTTGTTATTGAATTATTCGAATTATTCAAGTGGGAGGTTTTATAGCAAATAAATATTTAAATCCATGAGTACTGAAACATGAAACCATGAAAAAAAAGTAAGGGGTATATAGTACTTGAATCCGTCTAGAATAGAAATCGTGCCACACTTTGTGAAATATTCTCTATCCAGAAGTACTTCAACATTTCGTGGCTGTGTTTCTGTTGCATATGCGATTGAAAAAATCAACATTCATGCGGTGAAGCAGAATTCATTTCATTTCCCATAATCTGATTTCACTTGTAATCCAAAGATTTCAGTAACATAATGATTGCTTATTAATTCCAGATATAATTAGGACTACGAAGCAAGATATGTTGGTTTACGGCTCTACCATAACCTTCTAAGTCTCCTACTGACGCAGATGCAAGATAACCCACCAGGTACAAGAGTTAGCTCATCAGATTTTGTTGTATCAGACTAGAATTCATGGCAGGAAATTTTCACTGTCACTTAAAGTAAGGTGAAGTAGTCGAACTGTGAGCACAATAACTGTCTGTATTTTCCAAAAGATGTGGAAAAGCAAATCTCTGTAAGCCAATTTGGAAAAAGGCACGAACTGGGAAAATCAGGCTAGCGTTAGAAGTAGTGAAAGTGGGAAAATAAAGTGTTGGCAAATTGAAGAGGAAGGCCAATTTACCAACCTGTAGTGGAAGGAAAGTGTGTAAATTAATGGCATTCTTTTCACATATGACGCAAAGTAGGTTGAGTTATCACGCGGATCCCAAACATCTCTGTACGACTATATGCATATATTATTTTCGTGATAAATAAAGAAGAAATGAATGAACTGATATAACTGTTCTCTGGTGAAGATTCCTCATATTCTTCAGATGCTTCTCTGAAAAATTAACACAATGTGTGCCACCTTATAAGGCATTTCAATAAGTAACATTTAAAAAGCCACCTCGACGACATAATTATCACAGTAAATTAATTTCAAACTTCGACAAATCAAATGATCAAAGCAGTTCATCATGTTCAACGAAGGTCATCATTGATTATTAATTTCTGCAACTACATGAATCTTTAAAATGGCGAGTTTCATTGTTCTCACAACCCAAACCACCTATTTTCTATTCAGATGCAAAATTTTAGTGAAATTGCCTGTACCGCAATACTAAAATGTTGTTGTTTTGACGACAAAATTATTTTATTTTGTCCAAACTGCTTAGACCCACGTTGATATGCTTTCAGAGTACGTCTCACTCATTAGCTTCTCACGCACATACATTACATGGAATATATTTGCGCTACGCTATTTTGAATTCATTTCAATTGGTTGCGAATATGAAACACAAGCAGTCTGTTTCAATGAAGTAAAGAAATTCTACGTTAGACGTGAAATAAATTCAGTATTGTTTCTAAATTTAAGCTTGTTGTATGGTAAGTTGGAGAATGAAGCTTTACAGTGATGAATTATACTCTTCAGTATTTAATGGTACACGTTAATTAATATTAAACATGATAGTGTTAGTTTATGTGAAATAGGAATTCCAGGTATGTATATGATGCAGAAGATTTGTAGCTCAGGTGGATGATTTTGATGTGCTTGCGTTCTCTGAGCTGGATAGTTTATTTGCGAAGCTTTTATTGCCCTACAAGGTAACATCTTCAGCGCATACTTCAATTTGACTGGTAGTCGAATGTATATTTCCAGCACCTCAGCTGCTACCTGTCGAGAGATATTAAACAGGTATTTAGATCATTACTTATGTCTTTTCAGCAAAATGCTAGTCAGTGCTGATGAAATGACCACACTAAATGACCAGCTTCATTCTTTTGGTAGACAATCAAGGATTATTTATCAATTACTGCTAACACTTTAGACTAATGTAGTCCTAATTTTTATCGTCTTTACTTCTAAACTGTATAACAACACTGGTTGAAAAAGAAGGTGTCCAACGGAAACGTATTAAATGTTCTAAAAAATTGATT
>OX235273.1:92679686-92775259 GCA_944472155.2 Trichobilharzia szidati
GACAGTGATGGATGAGTTTCGACATATACATTCAGTTTTATTAGCTAATGGTTATCCGGAAAACTTTATCACTTGTCACAGTAAAGAAAGACCACATCTCGAAAAGACAGCTTCTGTACCAAAGAAAGCTATCTTTATTAACCTACCATTCAAGGGTGACCAGATTATGCAGCTGACAGCTCAAAGACTTCGGTCAGCCATCAAACGCACATTCTACGCCGCATCTCTTTTTCTCACTTGCCGAACATTTTCGATCCCTGTACCTACGATTAAAGGACGAAATTCTGTGGACTCTACTTCAAACTGTATCTACAAGTTCACCTGCAGCTGCGGTGACACCTATATAGGTAGAACCAACAGAATGTTCCAATGTCGTCGAAAAGAACATGTTCCAAAATGGCTACTAAATCATATAGAAAATCACAATGCGAGTAATCTGAATAGAAATCCAGCATCATCCATTGCAAAACACTTATTAATGTCAGGTCACAAAATCAATATTAATGACTGTTTCACAATTATTTCACATAACTCTAATTCAAGGTTATTGAAGGTGATGGAAGCACTTTGGATTAATCACATACAGCCTAAACTGTGTGTACAAAAAACAATAGACTTCAATCTTCGCCTACCATGGACTACATGACCTATCTAAATATGATTGGTCATTAGTATGTACTTTTGTTTTTATTTAACTGAGTAATTGTCATGATCTTTATTTTATTATTGTTAACCATGTTAGTTGTAAAGCGGTTGTAAAGAAACTACGAAATGATATCATCTCGCGAAATTTGTCTTCTAAATGCCTTATTCAAATTTATCAAAGGGACTAATTGTTTTAACTCTATCTATTCATTCATATTTCTAATCAATGGTAACTCATAATCCTATACACCAATATTATCGCACTTTAGTATTTCCACTCACTGTCAAACTTCAACACACACAAAAAGAAAAACTGATTGTTATTGTCTACTGTAATTCATATATAGACGATTGTACAGCTATGAAAATGAAATCGTCGAAACGAGAATTTTCTTCGCTGAATTCTTTGTTTTTATGTCTCAATGGGGATTATTAATTTAATAAATAAATAAATGAACCATGCAGCTCAGAGAACACAACTACATCAAAAGTTAACTATTACCGTATAACACTGTGTGACTTCATCAAAATAAAATCTTTTTGTTCATATCGGAACCAGATTTCTTCTCCTTGTCCACTATTTTGAGCTGCCTCAGATCGACAACAATATAACCAGTGTCTAATGAATGTTTCGCAATCTCACCGTTTAATTTCCGTGATCTCTTTGGTCTCAGATTCTTTGGTGTGTATTGAGAAATGCAGGCAATAACGCTTCCTTTTCAGTCTGCATCTTATTTCACTCGCACTATCATCCATCGCTTTTCAAGGCAAGCTATACATTGCTAAAATTCACTTTTCCAAAACTACTTTTTCGATGTCCGTCGATGAATTTCATTGAGTAATCATTGTCACTCAGGCATTTTTCCACAGTGGGCAATTCTTTCTCTACTTTTCCCTCTGAGCAAGGCTTTCTTACACTATCTAACAATGTTCTCACCAATCTCTCCTTGTAACTTATGGAGCAGAAGTTTATGAAGCGCATATAAATTGCCCGTGAGATCTATTTTATGTGGATGAATTCATTGGGTAAATTCCTCATTTTCACAGGATATTTTTCATTTCACTTACCAGACTCCTCACCATCACACTGCTCTGTCTTCCTAGGTTTTCCTAAGACGTAGCCTCATATTACTACCCTTTAATAACCCTAACTACATCTTGACTTGTAATATTTCATTTCTTTAAACCATTTTTATAACCGAATATATTGTGCAGGCAACAAATAAAGTAGCGGGACATTCCCATTTCGTGATTGTTGACAAAATACCCACTATAAAATTGACAAAAATGAAGCATTCATTTTGGAAATCACCTTAATGACACCAGTTACCATTTAACTTCTAAAGTGTAGGCAAAAATGAATTCATGATTCATTCGCTCTGCTCTAGGATAAGGAAAATTTGTAGTTCTGATTCCGTTGACTCGGAACTTGACTTCTTAAAAGCCACTCTCGCAGAAAACTGTTACCCTAACCGATTTATTGACAGCAACATGAAAGATAAGCAGTCTAAACTGGTCACCGACACAGTTCCAAAGAAAACCTTATTCATGAACTTGGAATTCAAAGGTGATCAAGCTTCAGATATGCTCAAAAATCGTCTCTCTAAATCAGTCAGTAAAACGTTCTATGCAGCAAAATTACATATGACGTTCACTAGCCGCAAGCTGTTCTCTACCTCTGTAAAAGATAAGCTCCCCCGTCTGGTCGCCTCCATGTGCATCTATCAGTTCACCTGCTCTTGTGGAGCAAGGTACATTGGCCGTAGTCAGAGGACGCTTTCCACACGGATACGAGAACATATTCCAGCATGGTTTTACAAGGGAGAAAGGAAGTGTGTGCGAAGCTCTATTCTAGAACACTTGATCGACTTCTGTCACTCTGTCAACCCTGACCATGATTTTAAGATCATATATAGAATCCATGCTAACTTCCCGCGTTTTCTTCGTTAAAGACTTCTAAAGACAGCTGAGGCCTTGGCAATTCATGACTTTAAGCCAGACCTTAGTGTACAAAAGAAGTATGTACAATCCCTACTTCTGCCTTGGCCGCAAAGGGATAGACATTTATTTATTTTGTTTATTTAGTTATTCTATGTACTTTTCCCTTATTACTACGATTATTATTATCATTATTATTATTACTATTCTCACTCTGAATCTTTTCCACTTGACATTTTAAACCCAAAATTATTGATTTTTATATGTTTATTTTTACAATATTGAATTCTATCTTATCAAATTTCACACCATGTTATGTAACATTTTGTATTCGTCTACTAATCTTATAATTATGTACCCCTTTCCAAAATCTATACACCTTATTTATTATTCTATATACGACATTAATTATTTTGCCACTTGGCATTAAACTATGACTATAATCACAAAAAATGAATTACATGAACAAGAGATAGTCCGAAACACAGCAATTTACTTGGAAGATCATAAATGCGAATAACTTTTCAACTTATTAGATAGTACACCGCATACGCTTTATTAAAACAATGCTGTCATCAATCTACTTGTTAGAAGAATTTCTGAACATCATATGTGTATGTAAAACAGTTTGAGGATTAATAGATCAGATTAACTAAATATATAAAGACAAAATAAATTCATTTAGTAACTTCGATCTATACTACCACTAAGCAAAAGAAATTCAGATAAAAGATAATAGAATCTAGATTTAAGAACGCCAACCTTTTATTCATCAAAAGTAGATGCGTCACATTCGGTTTCAGTGTTACATTTTTTGATTAAATATTCATCATTGCAGATTGCAAGCAGAACGATTCTGAGGGGATGTAGCTAATCAATAATTATGTCAAGACCATAGGAAAAATAGGGATTTTATTAAAATAGAGCGGAAAATTACTGAATTTCTCAGACAAAATACTTGTTCAGTCATCTGATACACAATAAGCTTTACATGTGTGTGTATTTTATCTTTGGAAGTCGTTTCTTTCCCCTACTACTACTACTACTACTACTACTACTGCGTAGTCATTTTCTCATCTCAACATCCCCAAACACTTTGCTGTAATTGTTCGCATCATTCAGGCGAATTGCTTGATCATTACTTCTGATGAGCATTATTACTATTATTGTTATTCATAGAGATTTGCTTGAATAAGTTCGCTACCTAATTTTTCATCTGTCAGAATGCATCTTTCAATCTATTTCACGTTGTTCATTTATCCAATCTCTCATTTGAGTTGTACTCAGAACTCACACCGATTTTCAAATGGGTCTCAGCCTACTATGCTGGATTTTTCAGAAGAAGTGGGAAAAAGGATTACAGGTTATTCAAACATCGTTTGGATAGAACAATATTAGTTCACTTGATACACTAATGATTATTAGTTTACAAGAGGTATATACTGGCCAGTATAACATTCAGTCAGTTGCGTAAAAAATATGAATGCAATTTTAGAATAAAACTACTGTAATTATTTTTGATTGCACACTAGTCAGTAACTAGTGTAATGCGTCTAGTCCTATCTTCGGTGCAGACTGAACTCTATCAGTCATGTTTGCAATGTGGCCACCATGCTAGGTGGCTCGCCATTACGGTGCACTGTGAATTGTTGGTATTAGATGGTTGGAGGCACCGTAATGGCGAGCCACCTAGCATGGTGGCCACATTGCAAACATGACTGATAGAGTTCAGTCTGCACCGAAGATAGGACTAGACGCATTACACTAGTTACTGACTAGTGTGCAATCAAAAATATCCAATACAGTCCTACAGGAGGTCAGTCGCGAGCCTGAATAGCTCAGTGGTAACGTCTCTGACTGCAGCACTGGGTGACGCGGGTTCGAATGTCAGAAGGGACATCAGTTCCTTCAAGGTTGCAGATACGCCTTGCTGATGAGTGCCAACTAGCACGAAACCTATGTCCAAGGCTTCCTACTGTAATTATTATTAGATGTTGTATTTATTGCGTTCCAAGAGAAACATGAACTCACACATGGTTCTCTGTCATGATCGATAGCTGGCTCCACAACTGCCCAAAAGCTTTCGCCTCCTCCTCATGTGACCTTCCCAATGTCATTTTGAGGCGATCAACTTCTTAATATACATCCGGATTCCACCAGAGGACCTAGTGTGTGGCATCTCTTGAAGTTTTCTTCAGTGTATGGCAATTCTACTTCCAATTCCTTCTGCATAATTGTTGGGCGATAAGTTCTTAGTTGCTTCGTTACCTTAATATGGTCCTTTAGAACCGACCATCTGATATTTGGCATCGAGAGAAGGAGACGGGCGTTCACGATTGTCTATTATAGACGGGACATAAAACTGACGTTAACAGATCTTTAAAACATATCTATAAAACGTGTTTGGGGCGTATCCTAAAGTTTGTGGAAGCCCTAGCAATTAGAAAGTTTAAGCCACCTTTATGCGTTCAAAAACAATTCGTCATCACATTAAACCTTCCTTGGTAAATTTTGTTTTGATACCATATCAGATGTACTTTTTTTTTCCTTCACGTTCCCCAGTGGAACATAGGGCTTCAAGCTAGTTGGCTTGAAGTTTCTGTACTTTTTTATTTTACAGGATGGGTGCTATCACTTCAGTTTCGAATCCGGATCGAACATGTCTTCGCATTACGTGATGTACTATTACCTCTGGTATTTGGTTTAGTGGTCTTCATTGTTACTTTGACCTTGAATATGTCCTTTAAACTTGACCTAAGTCTATTTTCTCACCTCTTATCTCTTTATTAATTTCATATATATTCCTATGACAAGTCTGTGTGTGATCAGATTGTTCGAAATGTGTTGCGCAAATACATTACACGATTCAGACAAATTACGTCTTCTTATTGTTTTGTCTTTAGTGTGTTGAAAATACTTTTAGTGACGAATGCACCATGCCTCTCGACCACATAAAGTCACTCACTTATCTGATATCAGCGTTGAAAGTTCGGATCATATTCGTTGTGCTATTTACTGTAGATCAGATCCTGTCTGGCTTTGATATCCTCATCTATGCCGCCTGTAGTTGGAACGATACTGTTTAGCCAGGTAAATGTAAGAGACGAATTTCTTTAAATTCCTCCAAATTATGGCGACTGTTGTTTGTTATTGTATTGGCATCACTTCTGTCTTACATATGTGCACCTGAAGTTTTATGTATTCTCTTTTTTTGTTCTTCTGCCTTGGAAATAAAAGTCTTTACTTAATTTTAGAGAATTTTTGCCTTGTTACTGCGTTTACAGTGTCTAATTTTTAATCTACTCAGCTTTAGTCAGACTGAACTCATGTGAACTGATTTTTATGAATGGTTCTTTAGGTTGTCAAACAAAAGCAACGTGTGTTTTCATTTAAATATGCAAACGTTCATAAGGTTGTACAAGTTTTAAATGAGAAGCTGGAAGTTGTATGATCCATATGGCCTTCTTTAAAATAACTTTTTTCATTTTGAAAGTGAAAATTTCAATTTTGTCGGTCACTATGTTACATGGTCTACTATAACTGAATGTCGGTAAATTACGGTTTATATAAATTTTTACAACTGCACATGCTTTACTTAAGTATACAAAAAGAAATAAATAAGATTACCTGAATTAATTTTTATCCATATATATACATGCATATATAAATATACAAAAACATCTCAGTTTTCTCTCACATAAAGTGTAAAAAGGTACGTTCATCTGATTTTTTTTACAGTTCTGAAGATTTAAATAAAGTGCCATAATTGAACACTTTAAATGACGTATACATAACATTTCTCAGACAAGTATTATGAAATAGTTTATATCAGCTTTGTTTCTATCATAGATATTATTGAGACTAAAGTCTTTTAAACGCTTTGATAAATTCAGCTAATCTGTTCTGTTATCGGATATGTCTTTGAATTACATCATGATTTGGTTGACGTGTTATCTATGCATTTATAGTTACGTAACTAATAAAATAAATTCCCTTATTTAAAAATGCAAATGATAAAAGTTATTAGCGTATTTGAGCAGACATTATGGTGTTGAACTGCTATTCCAGTTAGTATAAATTTCCTTACACTGTTACAGACAGAGAGCAGTTATGAATACTAAAAGTCGTTATTTCATTTACCAATTTAAAATCAAATAACAAGTAATTTGCGTGATTTAACCTTACGTCCGTCCTGTATTCTCTACTTGTATTTGGAACAAATTGAGTCGCTTAAATTTGGCAAAAGTATGCTGTATGATAAATAGCTACTTTCAGCATTCTGTTGTTGAGTGTGACAGTTACCTGATTGATAATCTGTTACAGTGGGGAATTTTACAGGAGATTGGTAATTTTCTAGCATTGTTTCATAGTTATGTTTACTCTGATTACTAAATTGACTATGGTAGGAGTTTTTCTGATCTTCAGACTGACAAAGTTTGTTTTGATGATGTTTGTGATGAGAATGATGACTCTGATGAAGGTAAGTACTATGTTGGTGATGGCGATGACACTGATTCGAAAATGATGTTGATTTTCTCAGCTGAACTTGTTTACGATGCCACCAATGACAACACAGAAGTCGTTTAAATGCCCTCCGAAATTCATGCATTGAATGAGCATAGATAATTGGATTGATACATGAATTAATATATCCTAACCAAGTAACAATAATAATAATTTGCTTGAATGCAGTGTTTTTGTTAATTGAATATGGATTGATAGCTGTTAGTATGTTACATACAAAAAATGGTAACCAGCACAGTATAAATAAACCCATTATAATGCCAAGAGTTTTAGCTGCTTTTTGTTCACGTACAAATTTGCAAACACGCCTTGTCCTAGCAAACTCTCTCAACTGGTTGATCCAATATTTCGTTTTTGATAGTGAACATGTCATCTGTTGATCTATATTACCGGTCATGACAGTCACACATCCATGACCATCTGTTCTGGTTCCACTGTAACCATCATGGACAGCTGGAGTGGTAACAATATTAGATAGATTATTTGTAACATATGGACGAGAAGCGTTGTTAATACTTTGTTGATTCATAACTAATCTAGCTACGGAAGGCTTAAGTTTATCACGGGGGAAGTCATATGCATAAGAAAGATGATTTGTTTGTTTCTTCATACAGTTCGACTGATCACTTGCGGAAGATGATGAGTGTTTCTTCTGATATTGTCTTGGAGAACTGTTGTAATAATCTGTCTGAATGTAATATGGTGAGCTTTCCGCGCCTGTTATTAAATGATAAGGTGATATTTGTTGCCTTTGATGTTGATGTCGCTTAAAGCATTGCATCGCTGGATGCGATTGCGATAAGTAGTTTAGAATGCCAGAAGAATGTGATCGTCTGAAATTAAGTTCACTTTTCACTTGATAATTGATTACTTTACCAGTATTAAATCCATCAGAAAATATTTGTGAATGCGTGGATATTTGTGTCAAAGAATATGTATGTTTCCACTTTGGTTTAACAATTTTCAAGTCTGTTTTACTGCGCTTCCCCAGTGATGGTAGTGTAGAATTAGATAAGACTCTATTAGTTATAGGGGTCCTCGTTGTGATATTGATTCTTGTATTTGTGTTTGACATTGTGTTAATTTTACGCTTATCATTTAAACAAACAGAATTTGTGAATTTTATTGCGCTGCCTGTCTTCCTTTGTTTGATTTTATTTTTATCAAAATAATGATGTCGGTTAGAATAAGCCTTCGATTTATGTGTTTTCAACTTATTATTATCATTGTTATTATGGCTACTATTATTGATATTAGAATTAATAGTATCAACTTTTCCACCACGGTGTATACGAAGAACCATCGTATCCCCTTGAGACATAGAGAAATGTGATGGCATAAATTCATGAGGTTTTATTTTGTTTCGACTTGTCTTTAACCATGACTTTTTCTTTTGTTCATTTGATGAATTATTTGTTAAAAACTTGAAATTTGGCGGTGAACTACATTTAGCATTTGAATAAACAACAATTTTTTCACCACTTTTTAAACTTTTCATTAAATTACTTGCTGTCTGATAAATGCGAGCATAAACAACCAGCATAACAATTAACGGGATATAAAATGATACACAAGAGGAGACTATTAAATAAATACTGTCCGATGTAAACTGGCAAATGTAAGAGGATGAGACTATATAATCTTGTGTATTTCTCCACCATAATATAGCGGGAAATGAAATAAGAATTGAACATATCCATACAAATGCAAGCATAAGTAAACAATGACGTCGTGTTCTCATCGATGTATGCGTGATAGGATTCTCTGTTGCCCAGAATCTTTCCAGGGCTATTGCGCATAAATTTAGTATTGACGCTGTTGAACTTAATACATCGAATGCATGCCATGCATCACACCATTCACGACCAAATGGCCAATATTCATCATTTAAGGTATGAAAAATAGCAAATGGCATAACTATAGTACCCACCAATAAATCAGCTATAGCGAGTGAAACTAGAAACCAATTTGTTAGATTTTTACGCATATATCTTTCACGAAGAAATGCTAAAAAGACAAGAAAATTACCAATAACAGTTAACAAAGCTGCAATACTTAATATAATTCCAAGAAGGATAGATTTCCATAGATTATAATAACCAGGTAATGCGTAGACTGTAAAATTTGTCCCAGCTGAAATATCACTACTGAAACTTTTGTTGTTGTAATTTGAGAAGTCTGAGGAATCAATGATGCTATGTCTAACTTTTTCACTGAATAGGAAAGATGTCATATTGTGACTAAAATGACCATATTATCATCATGTGTGACATAATAATTCACATCATCAGTATATAACAGTACTATTATATTATTATTATTATATCCTGATGTAAAGGACAAAAGTTAGTGGGATTGTTATTCATTTATTCATAAATTCATGTATAATTTTGTCTACTCCTCACTAGTTATCTCAGTGATCCAATAGACCAATGAACTATTGCTTAAAACGTGTGGGTGTTGTTATTCGTTTTTACTTTTGTTATTTTAAGTGGGTGTATTAGTTAACCCAATCAACCACTAAAGCAAACATGTAGGTTTTGAATTATGATAATTCATTTAGTGAAGAATGTTAGTATGATGATTATAATTTCGATCTGGATAAATATGTGAAATTATAAAATTTAGTATTTCTGAATGTGTCACTGTCTTCTGGTGGTAGTCTTTTCGACCTACCATCTTCAGATGCTGTTGGTAGAGCTTTTGGAGCTACTATTGGCATCATTATAAGTAACACTTTAAAAGAAAAGGAAACTTATAGATTTAAAAAGTTATACTTTTGACCACAGAAATTTAATGTTCCTGAGACGGCGAAGTTTTAGAATTCTTCCACGTGGTATTATAAAGTTCTAGCTTAGGTCATCAATCAGTCTCCACCATTTTATTATGAGCAATGAAATCCAGCTTTTAATGATGTTATTCTTTTTACAGACACAGTGTTTTGACGAAAACGATTCAGTAAATATATCAAAATTATCTACACTTAATTTAGTGTTAGACGAAAGGGAAGGAAACCCTTTTTTATACCATGAAATGAAGTTCGTAGGTGAAGGTCATAATAATTCTAAGTTTAAATAGGAGAGATTGAAGTAATCATAGTATCTGGAGCAGTAATCACAAACCACGTCAGTATTTTTGTAGAATACATCACCTTTAAACCAGGTTTTGAATAAAAACTTAAACCAAACATCTGAATTTATCATCTTACAAACTAAACATCATCAATCACAATTTTAAATTTTGGTAGAAATTATTTTTCTAAACAGTTCCTCGTATATTGCAGCAAAAAACACTGACACTGAAACATATTTTTGACACTCATTCACTTGTGATTTACTATAGCAAAAATTATTGTACCATTCATTGGCAGCCTGTATACGGCCGTAGGTCATTTGATCAGCTGATGTCTACAGGCTTTATTTATTGAAAAAACCTCAAAATTAGGTAATTTTTCGTTGTTTTACACACTTTTATGCTTGTATTGCAGCTAAAAGTCAATGGAATAAAGCGTTTTCAGCATAAACAGCAAATGATGGTGTCCTTATCCGGCCGTAATTTACGGCCAGTTTACAAATTGTTGAAATACGTACTTTTCCGTTCAGAAAATGTCGAATTACTTGAAGACACATATTATAACAACTTTTAGCCATGTTTTTTTGCAGTTCAGAGGGTTAGACATAGACATGATGAGGTAGACTAGTTCGTTTTGTTAGTTATTTTTACTTACTTTGTTGTGTACCTTAGGTGATGGTGTCTGCTTGAAAAATATTGAATGACGTAAGTACACACAATTTAACGCATTATCTAGTATTTCTATCACTTAAATTTTGTATTTATAATGGTAACAATGTTTACATCTTTTGATTGCTTAATTTCTTTTTCAGGTGATAGCTGCTTTCGGGGATTTCATGGAGTTGGGTGCTAAAGAAGATTTCCGCAGTGTCATTGATTTTGTATTACATGTTAATTCATTAATAAATCTATTCCTCTTTATTCGTTTGTATATTCTACTTGATAAGACCGAATATTAGCCCTTGCGTAAGTTGTGAGGTACAGAGTTTATGAGGCTATCTTTGAAATACTAAGTAAGAGCAGATATTCGGAGAAGCCTATTGGTAAAAAGATTATGTTGTAGTTAAATAAAGTAAATATGTCCAAATCTCAGAGGAGGTATTGCGATTATAAAGCGTTTCGAGTTATCTATCGTCTTAGCAGAACACATAAACTGATTCGCGATTCATAATCACAAAGTGAAAATAAATCTACCTGAGATAGTGTGCTTGTGATTTCTACGTGTCGCAATGAGCCATGAGGATAGACTGTACCTATACTGTTAGATTTATAACTCAGTGCAACTACGGTTATCGTAATAATTAAAAACAGAATGCCTACAGTTCGCAGCCACAGAACACGGTACGTTGCTATCTGTTTATCTAACCGCGTAAACGAAAGCTTCCCAGACGCCGCATTTACTCCTAACAGTTTACCCTCAATTCCTAACTTAGCACGTGTTACTTATGTTACCGGAACACAATCGCGTTACGACAGAAGGAACACAGATTCATTGAAAAATTGTTTATTAAACAAAAATTAGATTTCAGATGTACAGATAATTCAGATGAGTAGTCCTCCGTTACTGTCAGTAGGTTCCATCTGCGTACACAGCACATATATGTTTCTCCATAAGCCTGAAAAGGTTTAAGAAAAGCATTATTAACTTGGGTAGTACATGTATGATCTGAATAAAAAGATTTTTCTGATAAGCATTTACAAGTAATCACTTTACAAACAATATATATAAGTAGCTAAATAGTTTTCACTAAACTTAAGGGACTTCGCAATTTATCGTTGGTCGATATCTAGTAGGTCCATCGAAGCATCATGAAATGATAAAATTATTTAACGACAAATTATGCAGTAGTTTCCAAAGCTTGTACAAAGATTTTAATAAAAAATGACAATGGCTTTATGACAAATAATAAGAGTCTTGACAGCAATAATAATAATGTTCATGTTCATAGTGACTATAAAAACAATAATAGGTATTATTATCGCAACGAATTCATCATTAACTTAGATAGACAACTACTAATAATACAATCATATCAATTAAATGTATCACTTAATCTTATAAAGCAGGTGATTACTTACTTTCACTGTATTCTCGTAATACTGATGTGGTCAATTAGCTTATTCCAAATGAACTCAAGATTAATTCTGAAAGTGAATGGAGATCCAATTTATGTCAACTGAAAACATGTAGCCTACATGTATTACACTGCTTACTGTGACGTTTGATGCCTGCTTCCCGATCTTCATGACAAGAGTACAGTATATGTAGGTATACCTACATAAACATAAGTATACGTATATGCTGCATCAACCATGCCATTTTTATCATAATTAACCAGACCGCTGTGTATTTTATACTTATTTAAGGATCTCTGAAAATAATAGTCAAGCGATAATTGAAGTTGCAGGAAGTTATCACCTCTTCGGAATATTGTTTGCATCTGAATCTGAATCTTCACACTCCTGGGATGAATTCATTGAATTCAGCAAATAAATCCACTGGTATATCATTTCTATCCTGAGCTGTAATAGTATGTGTTGTCAATTATGCACCCGACTTGATAAAACGCTCCTGGAAATTGTGAACTTAACCAAGCATCTAAATGATGTTTGAAATTACCGCAACTCGAATGACAAACTGGCCAATCAAAAGAGAGTAAATCACTTGTTTATCTCACTCGCGGGCACACGAAATTACTGCCGTCGATAGGCTGCCACCATTCATTTTGATAAATGTAATGGCATGCCACTTAAAAGTACTTCATTTATTCATTGACATAAAAAGCTTTAAAAGTTAGGGATATTTCATATTATTTGAATTCAGGTATTTAGATCTACAAGAACAACACCTTATTGAGTCAACTTTCGACTTTATGTTATGACAAAATGTTACTCAATTCTTCTAATAAAAAGAAACAACAATGAAACACATAGTTTACTGAGTATACGAGAAATTAGATAGTGATTTAAAATCAGTGCTTGTAAATATATGATAACCTTCAGAGTTAATGGAATGAACACTTGACTTCCTTAAAATAGTAAAGAGTATTAAAAGATAAACAGTTATTCCAATGATAAAATATGAATGCACTTACTCTGGATTATTTTTGGGTTGTTTGCAGGTATATATTTTCATTCATTGGATCTTCAATAGGTGAAATGATGTTCAAAAACGTTAAAAAAGTGTTTTTCTTCAGTCTTCCTGGTTTATCCAGTTATTAGCAGGAATTATAAGATTTATGGCAGCTTCAAAATTTAGGCAAAAACGTTTCAACATTTATTTTTTAAATAAATTCTGAGGATACAAGGAAGGAGAATTTAGGTGTGGCGCTCAAAAAATAAAAGCAGTGTTGTCCTAAAATTTGAAATATTTTTGAGACCATAAGAAAAGAATCAATATAACATTAGGGAGAAAAGGTGAAGTTTCCGATCACAGTGGCACCTAGTTCTCAGGACATAATTTTACAATAGGCGGCAAATCACCATACCCATAAGCTTATTAAGGACATGAAAACACGGGAAGGATTGAGATTCATTCATCCACGTTTTCATTCATTATTTTTAGTGAAGAAAACGTCTACGACTTGACAGTTATTTACAATTAAAAATGTAAATCAGTAATACGTGTTAAGTGTCCTCATATATTATACACCTCAACCTCCTTAAACGTTTTACATCTTTTGAGTTGAATAGTTTGAATTTTTAATGCTTCGTGTTAATTTCATATTTGACATGAATATTTTACCTTTTAATACGTGATTTACTTTATTCTGTATTGTTCACATAAAAAGATGCAATTCGATTCCACTAATTATGCTAGTGATTATGGACCCAATAGGTGTTTATTAGCGACTATTTGGTCAACAATGTCTGTGTTTATACGTTATATACGGAACACTGCCGAATTAAATGGAGTTACCTGGGTTTGTCATTGGATTCTACTGAAAGGACAAGCAGTATATTTGCTTCAATGGAATCTGTAAATTACAGTATTCTTACTTTCTATAAAGATGGTAACACTTGTATAACTTATTTCATAATCATGGAGAGAAAACTGTTGCTTGTCAAATAAGTGATAGCTGAATCCATAAACCCAGGTAAAATTTATGAGGTACACGTTCTCTTTATTAAAGATATATGTATTTACCTAAATAATTTACTTCTCTGTATAATAAACAATATTTTTACATTCTTTGATATTTGTTTGATTTATCCCATTTTTAACTTGCTATCTGACGGAAGTTTAGAAGTCCTTTGAAGTTTTTAAACAGGTGTAGAAGTCAACTAGCCTCTAAACCTACAATCCATACTGTCCCTAAGAAAAAGGTTTTCATCAAATTACCATATAATGGGGAAATAAATAGTAGGATTTTGAGACAAAGGTTGAATTCCATCATCCGTAGAACCTACTACGCAGCCCAGCTTGTAATTGTCGAAAAGGCTAAAAATATGCTTCACTGGAAACCTCAAAAGTGCACAAGTGATTATATCACATCCCATACAATTTACCAATTTTCGTGTGTGTGTGGACATACATACATAGGGAGGAGTAATCGCGCGTTGCACGTGAGGGTGGGAGAGAATATCCCAAAGTGGTTAGGAAAACAGATGAATTGTGACTAGCCCATAGATGCAGGTGCTAGACTACCAACTTCGTCTATAGCCAAACATTTAATCGAGATGAACCATAAGGTTGATGTTAACTCAGCCTTTAAGGTCATCTATAAAAACGGTCAAGGACGTTTACTGAAATACGCTGAGGCTATAGCCATTCATAAACTTAAGCCCCCCTTTTGTATTCAAAAACAGTTTGTTATTACTCTTAATCTACCTTGGTAATCCTTATTTGATTGGATTACCAAACGTTTGTGTTAATTATTCTTAATTCTTTTTTTGTCACCTTGTTTAATTTAACTTTTCCATATATATTGACTTGACAAGTAAATGTGTGATCAGATTGTTCGAAATGTATAGCCCTAATACATCACATTTTTCAGATAATCTCCGTCTTCTAATAATGCTATCAAAAGTTTAGACATCGTTAAAATAAATCTGGACTATATTGATAATCGTGGGACCACAAGATTACTTACTTTACTGTTTTATGTATTTAATTTTGTCGATAAACAAGCATTTATTGCAGTAAAGCTGCTTTGTCCACAATATTTGTGTAAGAAAGTCTTTTTAAAGAACAAAGTAATGACAGCCTAGTCATAAACTTCCAATGAGAATCTCAACTAAGCTAATAAATTCATTAGGTTAGCAAGATTTGTAATTCTTAATTTTCCATAAGTGACTGAGGTTCATGTCTCAATATTTCCTCCTGAACACTGATTCTTCCATTAGTTCCATTTCTTTGTCTTAAATGGTTTGAAAATGGAGCGTTTTCTCTGAATATTTTTCCCACGAACCAATTCGTTTTTAATACATTTACAATTATCAGTTTGTTTATGTTACTTGAAAGCAATAAATATAATTTGTTTAGATCGGTATGGCAACAAAATTATTTCTCATCGGTAACTTGATTTGACAGAGTTTAGACGAGATTGTAATAAATTTGCTACAGAATTTCTTTTTAACTTATAAATTTTGTTATCTTTGATAATTTTTTATTAAGCATGGGATGAGGTCGATGCCTAAAAATTGAGAAAAATCTTTTTAATCAATTTTTTAGAACATTTAATACGTTTCCTTTGGACACCTTCTTTTTCAACCAGTGTTGTTATACAGTTTAGAAGTAAAGACGAAAAAAATTAGGACTACATTAGTCTAAAGTGTTAGCAGTAATTCAGAAATAATGCTTGACTGTTCACCAAAAGAATGAAGCTAGTCATTTAGTTTGGTCATTTCATCAGCACTGACTAGCATTTTGCTAAAAAGACATAAGTAATGATCTAAATGCCTGTTTAATATCTCTCGACAGGTAGCAGCTGAGGTGCTGGAAATATATATTCGACTACCAGTCAAAATGAAGTATGCGCTGAAGATGTTACCTTGTAGGGCAATAAAAGCTTCGCAAATAAACTATCCAGCTCAGAGAACACAACCACGTCAAAATCAATCACCTGAGCTACAAATCTTCTGCATCATATCTATACCTGGAATTCCTATTTCGCATAAACCAACACTATTATATTTAATATTTATTAACGTGTACCATTAAATACTGAAGAGTATTATTCATCACTGTAAAGCTTCATTCTCCATCTTACCATACAACAAGCTTAAATTTAGAAACAATACTGAATTTATTTCACGTCTAACGTAGAATTTCTTTGCTTCATTGAAACAGACTGCTTGTATTTCATATTCGCAACCAATTGAAATGAATTCAAAATAGCGTAGCGCAAATAAATTTCATGTAATATATGTGCGTGATAAGCTAATGAATGAGACGTACTCTGAAAGCATATCAACGTGGGCCTAAGCAGTTTGGACAAAATAAAATAATTTTGTGGTCACAACAACAACATTTTAATATTGCCGTACAGGCAATTCCACTAAAATTTTGCATCTGAACAGAAAATAGGTGGTTTGGGTAGTGAGAACAATGAAACTCGCCATTTTAAAGATTCATGTAGTTGCAGAAATTAATAATCAATGATGATCTTCGTTGAACATGATGAACTGCTTTGATCATTTGATTTGTCGAAGTTTGAAATTAATTTACTGTGATAATTATGTCGTGGAGGTAGCTTTTTAAATGTTACTTATTGAAATGCCTTATCAGGTGCACCATTGTGTTAATTTTTCAGCGAAGCATTTGAAGAATATCATGAATCTTCATCACAGAACAGTTGTATCAGTTCATTCATTTCTTCTTTACTCATCACGAAAATAATATATGCCTATAATCGTACAGATATGTTTGGGATCCGCGTGATAACTCAACCTACTTTGCGTCATATGTGAAAAGAATGCCATTAATTTTACACTTTCCTTTTATTACAGTTTGGTAGATTGGCCTTCCTCTTCAATTTGCCAACACTTTATTTTCTTACTTTCACTACTTCTAATGCTAGCCCGATTTTCCCAGTTCGTGCTTTTTTCCAAATTGGATTACAGAGATTTGTTTTTCCACATCTTTTGGAAAATACTGACGGTTATTGTGCTCACAGTTCGACTACTTCACCTTACTTTAAGTGACAGTGAAAATTTCCTACCATGAATTCTAGTCTGATACAACAAAATCTGATGAGCTAACTCTTGTACCTGGTGGCTGATCTTGCATCTGCCTCAGTAGGAAACTGAGAAGGTTATGGTAGAGCCATAAGCCAACATATCTTGCTTCGTAGTCCTAATTATATCTGGAATTAATAAGCAATCATTATATTACTGAAATCTTTGGATTACAAGTGAAATCAGATTATGGGAAATGAAATGAATTCTGCTTCACCGCATGAATGTTGATTTTTTCAATCGCATATGCAACAGAAACACAGCCACGAAATGTTGAAGTACTTTTGGATAGAGAATATTTTACAAAATGTGGCACGATTTCTATTCTAGACGGATTCAAGCACTATATGCCTCTTACTTTTCTTTTCATGGTTTCATGTTTCAGTACTCATGGATTTAAATATTTATTTGCTATACCCCCTCCCACTTCATTAATTCGAATAATTCAATAACAAGAAAACTAGACATGATGTTAATGTTTTCAAAACCTTCGTTTTCATTGAAAATGTTTTGCATTTATCCGGTCTAAATAAAAACTGTTCAAATATTTGCATAATAGACAAATAAAAATCAAATGAACAAGTTGATGTCCACGGTACTTTTTCATTCAGGCTTAGAATGTAAAACCAATTTATTTTACTGCACAAATATAAATACTATGAAATCAGATATTTCATTTTAGTTATATAGCAATGATTATTATAGAAAAACCTATTTATAATTATCTAAAAGTATGAAAAAAGGAATAAGTTCTCAAAGTTACCAATAATCTCTTTTGCTAATATATAAGGAGGTAACGAATGAGCAGAATAAATTAATTTTAGATTCTTTTGGAATCCTGAAAACAGTTTCAGTCACGTATTAAAATCTTCACCTCATGGAATTCCAATTGAACTGTAAATATCACAACAGTAGTACAAAGTGTTTACTGATGAATTAGTCGAGATTAAATCTGAATTAATCTTGATTCCTCTTAATAATATTTGTGACATAGATTCGCTCAGCCCGTTGACTTCACCACTTATTCATTTGTTAAATGAATGTTTCTACCTCTCATCGTATAGTTGGTCACCTGCACTTCATATTAATGACATCAACTTCCAATTAAATCACCAATCTAAAACTGAATATTACTATTCGACTTTTCAGAATAAGGACAGTAGACCTTACAGTAATTTGTATGATTCTGTCTCTTGTAACAGATAACGGTAGCATCTCTGCTAATCTTAAGATTTATCACACTAATTATGGTGACTACAGTGCATCAAAGAAGGCCTTATGTCTCAAGTCATTAAACTGTAGTCGACTGAATTCATCACACTTGAATGATTTTCAATATTTCTCTTACTCAGTGGAAACAACGATGCGTGATTACAGCCAGCTCATGTGTTTCAAAGAAATTAATGTTTGTTTCTTTCACAATTTTTCTTGTTCAATATCAAATAGACAGTCATCACCACTGGAAACTGATTCATGAAAAAAACAAAATCATATTTACACACATATCTGAAGACTCTACATAATCAGGTAGATTAATTCTACTTGTTTTGAACAACAAATTTGCAAAACAAAACTTTTCTTAAAATCCAGTGTATTTTGAATGAATAATTTCCATTGAAACACTACTGAAAAGGATGAAACAAGTAGTTCAGCGAAGATTATTATTGTATCCTTTAATTCCTACAGGAACATAGGGCTTCAAGCGTGCGTCTCCATTGCGTCCGGTCCTCTGCTAGAGTCTTCACCTGGCTCCACGTCTGCCCACACGTTTTCATCTCCTCTTCACATGACCTCCTCCAAGTCACCCTCGCACTGACGACCAACTCGTCACTTCCCTTTCGGGTTCCACTCGAGCAATGGCTTGTCTAGTGATGTCACTTGACGGTTTCCTCAGAGTATGGCCAATCCATCTCCATTTCTTCCTGCATATTTGTTTCACAATCGGTTCCTGGTTGGTTCGCTCCCAAAGATCCCTGTTTCTGATCTTCTCTGGCCGGCCCTCTGATCTTGAGTATTGAGTGAAGACAGCTGTTGATGAAGGTCTGTAGTTTGTTCGAAATGACCTTCGTGATGCGCCAGGACTCTGATCCGTATAGTTGCACTGATTGGAGTTGAGAATCCGGATCTTATTTTTGATGCTGAGAGTTGTTGACCTCCATACAGACTTGAGAGTAGTGAAAGCTTGTCTTGGTTTTCCGATTCTTGCTTTGATATCCTCATCAGTTCCGCCTGTAGTTGAAACGATGCTTCCAAGGTAGGTACAAGAGGTTGTTTCTTTTAGGTTCCTCCCATTTATGCGAAGAGGTTACTTCATTTTCTTAAATTTTTTTCATGAGAGAAGCTAGTAACTAAAGTGATGGGTTGTTCCAGTCATATGTAAAAGTTGTATTTGTAAATTCTTAGCGAAACTGAAATGAGTAATTCCAACGTTTTGTCGGGACCAGTTTCCCGAACGAAACATTGAAATTACTCATTTCACTTTCGTTGAGATTTTACAAATATAATTTTTACAAATGTCTACTTCTCACTCGGCGCCTAATCATTTGGGAACTATTAGGTCATATCTTGATCAAAGTTCATCTGAATGTCCTAATCATAGTTATTAAAACTGATCAGTGTATAAGAGGAGCTGATGACGAATAATTAAAAGAATGGGTTGCATCAGGATGCACATTAGAAGGAAGGAAAATTTGGAATTGCCTAAGAGTTCTGAAGAAATACAACAGTTATAATTAATATCAAGGCATCCCATCTAGTTAACGAATTTAAGCTACATCAGTCATTCATAGCTAATATCAGATGTAGAAACACAGACGATAAATTATTACTCCGGTGGTAGAAAGGTTCGGATAAAGTGGAAATTCACCTCTATAAATGATACCAGTAAGAGAATACTTGATTAGTTTTAAATCATCTCACAATTTGTTAGTATCCTACATCCTAAACCTTTAAAATCTTAATGAAAGATAGTAAATGCAATTCATCAAACCATAATATGTCCAGTTAACTAGTAAAATAGAAATGATTGATTACCTCTCTGTCACTAGTATGACTAAAATAAGCTTTTTTTGGAATGAACACTAATAAACAGTCTATCACTGTCATCATCAATTTGCATAGTTCGTCAGTGTGTGGTCTTATTTTTCTAGCAGAAAAATTATATTAAAATGATTAAGAAACTATTGACATCATGCTATTGTCTAACTTGTATATGCTTCTCAAGATGATAACATAATAATTAGAAATTGAGGACATTCGCTATTGTAGTTTGTGAAGAACTCATAATATTCACTGTTATAATTTTGAATGTGACCTAATAGGTGAATACAAGTAATCATCTTGCAAGCATTGATTTAATTTACAACTATTTCTGTACATTACATTTCGAGTATTTTTCACATAACTTCTAGTACATAAAAGTTAATATACATATGCATGTTAAATCCACTAAAAGGTTAAGAATTATCAAATAAAACAATAGATTAGAAAATATAATATACTGTGTTGCGTTGTTAAAGGGCAAGAGAATAATCAGCGTCAACTGCGAAGAACAATATAAATATCAGTTGCTAGAATAAACATCTGTAAGGTACTAGTAGTGGTGTTAATAAGCTACACTTTAAAGCCCTTTCTAAACGTTATTTACCTAGTTATTCAATAATTCAATACTCCAACTAACCTGTAAGTACTGATGACAAAACGCAAATTAAAAAGATTTAGTTGATCGAAAATGTGCTCTGGTTAGTAGTATATTTGAGTAAAATACAAGGTGAAGATTATCCGAAGAAAACGATTTAAAACTTGTTTAACGAATATGGCTGTACTACAAACTCAAAGGACGTGTGTGTCAACAGCACAACGGAAAATTGCAAAATGGTGCTGGAGCCAGTTCAGATGTGTCCATATTAAAACAAAGTCTTAAAACATTGGAAATTGTACAACACATTTTTAACAGTGAGTTTTAGAGTTAGGCTTATCGATGTTTCTTCATAATTTAGGATATTTTTGTAATACGGCATTGTTTTTTGTCTTTGTGATTTGAACACAAACACTTCGATAATGTCTTCAACAATGATCAGACAACTAAGTGATTGTTGAATCATAGGGGTTTAAATCAGAGATGTCTTAAACGCAACATTATTATTATTCACTTCAATTTCAGTTTTCTTTGCTTTTCCACTTTCGAAAATTAAACAAGCTTGTTTGGTGAAATAGTGCGGACGAGGTAGGGAATTATTCAAACCGTGTCATTGGTGTTTGAATAGATGTGTAGTACCCCTGTACCAACTATAAACATACGTTTTTAATCTAATTTGCATACTCATATTATATGTTTACACATACCGATTTTATATGTACTTCGTAAACATTTGTCAATTTACTGTTGAACGTTACCTTGATACTTTTTCGAAATTTGACTACGGCTATAATACACGATTATACTCTTCACAAGTGCCTTCTGATTTTACGTTGTGGGCGTCGAGTAGCCACAACGTCTGCGCACATTGATAAACGTGAAGAAGTACTAGGAAATACGTGTACGCTCATTTAGTCAAATAGAACACGCAATAAATTGGTGAGCCCCGACGATAACTTGCTGATCCCGACGACAAATTGCTGACTCCGACGACGACAACTTTTTGACCTCGACGCGTCGTTACACTTACTGGATTATTAAAACTCTAACTTTCGCGGATTTATATATTTATTAAACAATTCGAACTCATTTTTGTGTTTGCTCATAGCACAACCTGCAGTAATTTGTGGTAAGCACCTGCATTGCATTTTTCTGTTTTGCCATATTCTTATTGTGCACAAATTTTGCCATTTTCCTACTCTTAAACCATTTTTTTTACGAATTGTAACATGTCTTCCAATACCTCTGATAACTTAGAGCTGGGATCTGTTAGTACTATTTCTCTTTCTGTACCAGTTTTTAAGCCCAGAGACCCTCATCTTTGGTTTGCACGACTGGAACATTATTTGGCTAGCAATAAGCTAACGTCACAGACAGCTAAATTCTGCATTTTGAGTACAGTACTACCAGACGAAGTCGCCGAGCAGGTACGGCAATACATCGTTCAACCCAGCACGGAAGCACCTTACGACAAGTTGAAGGAAGAGGTACTGCGATGCACTTCGCTTTCAGATAGGCAAGCACTCGATCGCCTGTTAAGCAATGTTGAGTTAGGGGATAAAACCCCATCGCAACTCATGAGGCATATGCAAAGCCTAGTTGCCGGAAGAGAAATCGATAAACGTCTCTTTTACCAAATATGGCTACGAAGACTTCCCGCAAACATCCAGCAGGTTCTTGCTTTCGGAGACGACGACATTGACATAGAAAGGCTCACCGAAATCGCGGATCGCATGTACGAGAGGTCAACACCTCAATCTGTCGCTTCCACCAGCAGAATACCAGACACTCACGATAGAATACAGACTCTAGAACACAAAGTCGACACCTTACTGAGTCAGTTAGCAAAACTGACTACACGCACACAACCAAGCCGTTCTAGAAGCTCGTCTCGTCGACGTCTTTCTCGATCCCCTAGCACGTCACGACATCGCGATAATATTTGCTGGTATCACCGTAGTTATGGAAGCAAAGCACGACGGTGCCGTTCACCTTGCAACTTTCAGACTAAACCAAAAGATATATCGTCATGTGTAAAAAATACTGTTGGCAACCTACGATCTAACAGTCGTTTGTTTTATGTAACAGATAAAAATACCGGTACTACATTCTTAGTTGACACAGGAGCAGAGGTGAGTGTTCTCCCTCCGTCTACACAGGAACGTCAACATCCTGACCCAGCAGTTACGCTCCAAGCTGTTAATCAGTCCAGTATTGTTACATATGGAAGTAAACGAATGACTTTAGATTTTGGTTTAAAGAATACCTACACTTGGTCTTTCATCATTGCAGACGTCCCATCCCCAATCCTCGGTATTGATTTTCTGCAGCAACACAAACTGTTAGTTGATCCGATAAGCCCCAAGCTAATAGATTCGCTCAATAAAACGTACATTGCTGGTACGATTAGCCGTGCATCATCACTGAACTTGATGGTCACACGCACACCAGCATCTCCATATACCAATTTGGTAAATCAGTTTCCTGACCTTTTACAACCTTCTTTTCGAGGAACAGAACCGAAGCATCATGTGGTTCATCATATTAAAACCACTGGACCGCCAGTTTTTGCACGTCCACGACGCCTTGACCCATATCGACTTAAAATTGCCAAAACAGAGTTCGATAAAATGCTAGAGCTTGGTATTATTCGACCGTCCAACAGCTCTTGGTCTTCACCGCTTCACATGGTACCCAAAAAGTCTTCTGGTGAAATACGGCCGTGTGGTGATTATCGAGCTTTAAACAAGCAAACGGTACCTGATAGATACCCAATACCACACATCCACGATTTTGCTAGCAACTTACCAGATGTTAAAGTTTTCTCTAAAATCGATCTCGTCCGAGCGTATCATCATATCCCCATCCACCCGGATGACGTTCCGAAAACTGCCATTACCACACCATTCGGTTTATACGAATTCGTACGCATGCCATTCGGACTGATGAACGCCGCTCAGACATTCCAACGCCTAATTGACCAAGTACTCCGTGGTCTCCCTTTCGTCTACGCATACATCGATGACTTACTAATTGCA
Source organism: Trichobilharzia szidati (assembly GCA_944472155.2). Lineage (NCBI taxonomy): Eukaryota > Metazoa > Platyhelminthes > Trematoda > Strigeidida > Schistosomatidae > Trichobilharzia > Trichobilharzia szidati. Next base: position 92,703,720 of record OX235273.1, read on the forward strand.
AGTGCAGACGAAGCCGAGCATTTGAAACATGTGAAGACAGTGTTTGAAAGACTGAACCAATACGGAATGACTATCAACTTAGACAAATGCGAATTTGGTAAGACCTCCCTGAAATTTCTCGGTCATTTAATCGATAGCCAAGGAATCAGACCAGTCCCTGATGACGTACAAGCTATCAAAGATTATCCATTACCAGATTCTTTTAAGAAATTACGACGATTTTTGGGTCTCGTTAATTTTTACCGGCGTTTTATTCCCAACTGTGCTAAAGCTTTACAACCATTAACCGATTGCTTACGTGGACACAGTCGTTCATTCCATTTGCCCGCAGAAGCTGTTAAAGCATTCGAAAATGTCAAACAATTGTTAAATGACAAGACACTTCTAGTCAGACGCCAAAATGACGCCCCCCTGTCTCTCATGACAGACGCTTCAGACGTTGCCATCGGGGCGGTTTTACAACAGCAAGTACACGGCGAATGGCAACCCCTAGCATTCTTTTCGAAACGACTGAATCCTACTCAATGCCGCTATAGCACTTTTGGTAGAGAGTTATTGGCTGTTTATTTAGCAATCAAGCACTTCCGACATATGCTGGAAGGTACAGCTTTTACTGTCTTTACAGACCATAAAGCTCTAACGAAAGCCTTATCAGCAAAACAGGATAACTACTCTCCGCGTGAACTACGACATCTCGAGTTTATATCTCAGTTCACTTCTGATCTGCGACATGTGAAGGGTAAACACAATGAAGTGGCAGACGCTTTATCACGTGTGCACATTGACAACATTGTATGCCCAGACATCGACTACGAACGTCTCTCAAACCTACAACGAGATGATGCCGAACTAAAAAAGATCATGTCTTCTAAAACAACATCTTTAAAGCTAGACGCAATTCCTTTTGGCACGACAAAAATAATCTGCGACACCTCTACGGGTAAATATCGACCCTTCGTTCCAGCAGCTATGAGACATACAGTATTCGAGAAGTTACATAACTTGTCTCATCCAGGTGTCAGCGCTACTATCAAACTAATAAAAGAAAGATTTATATGGCCGAACATTAATAGCGATGTTAAGAAGTGGACACGAAATTGCTTGTCTTGTCAAAGAGTCAAAATCAACCGTCATACCAATGCACCACTTGGTCGCTTTCCTAACCCTGACTCTAGATTTGAACATATACATGTAGACATAGTTGGTCCACTACCTCCTTCCAATGGTTTCAACTACATTCTAACTTGCATCGATAGATTCACTCGTTGGCCTGTAGCAGTTCCAATAGCCGACGTCTCAGCTGAAACGGTAGCTAAAGCTTTGGTCGAAAACTGGATAGCTAATTTTGGTGTCCCATCCATTATCACTACGGACAGAGGTGCTCAGTTTGAAAGCCGACTTTTTCAACAGCTAACTGAATTACTGGGCATCAAACGAATACGAACAACCGCCTACCATCCTAGTTCCAACGGCATGGTTGAACGCCTTCATCGACAACTCAAAGCTGCGCTCGCTGCTTCTTTGACTCAAAACGACTGGTCAACCAAACTCCCACTGGTACTGCTTGGTATACGATCTGCTCTAAAGAAAGATATTGGCTGCTGTGTTTCCGAACTAGTCTATGGAACAACATTACGACTACCAGGAGAATTTTTCACCCCAGGTAACCAAGTTCCACAAGATATGACTGGTTATGTGCACCAGCTAAAACAACACATGAACGAGCTCAAGATATCACTTCCACGCCAGCAGGAACGAACGTCATACATCCCACCACAACTGACAGATTGCACTCACGTCTTCGTCAGGAGAGAGGGTGTACAACGACCACTTCAACCCGCTTATGATGGCCCATTCAAAGTTCTAAATAGAAACGATAAAGTTATCACGATAGAACGACTGAATAAAGCAGAAGCCATCAGTGTCGACAGAGTCAAACCAGCGTTCATCGACGATTTCGAAGACAACGATAAAGATCAGCTGAACGACGTGCCAACATCTACATCCACGCAAGCTTCAACGTCGCCAGAGAAACCTATGAAAACTACACGCTCTGGTAGGAGAGTTCATTGGCCTAAACGTTATGTACAAATCATCAATATATAACTTATTACGAATTTTCATTTTTATTATCTTTATTCGTAATTGTCATTTAACAACTCATTTAACTGATTAATATTTTCATAAGTAAATCACGTCACTACTATTTTAACATCGATATTCCCTGTATTATTACATTTAATCATATAGCGCTTAATATTCACGTATCGTTTCCGTATACAGACTACAGATCCCCGGCTGATTGTATCATTCCTTATATATTCTACCACGATCATCAATCCTATTTTTTCTTTTATTATCGCATTTATTATCGGCCTTATTGACCGCATTAAATTGCTCATTTTTTCAGCTTAGTAAATCGCTTTCTATGTACTATCGCTGCTACGTATTACGCTGACGCATTTTATTGTCGAACACTTAAATGTATTTTTTTTATATTTCAGTGTTCTGGTGGGGGAATTATGTAGTACCCCTGTACCAACTATAAACATACGTTTTTAATCTAATTTGCATACTCATATTATATGTTTACACATACCGATTTTATATGTACTTCGTAAACATTTGTCAATTTACTGTTGAACGTTACCTTGATACTTTTTCGAAATTTGACTACGGCTATAATACACGATTATACTCTTCACAAGTGCCTTCTGATTTTACGTTGTGGGCGTCGAGTAGCCACAACGTCTGCGCACATTGATAAACGTGAAGAAGTACTAGGAAATACGTGTACGCTCATTTAGTCAAATAGAACACGCAATAGATGTACTTTAAGTGACGTGATGGTAGTAAAAATGCTACGTCATTTTTTTTATTTATAAGACAAAATGCAAACCCCAAGCGTGATACTTTTTTGTATTGTAACAATCTTGCACTTATATGCTTCTCTGTATCACAAAGAGGTAACTGACCTTATCTTCTTTATTATTTCAACAAAACCACAACAAGAAATGTAGCAGAGTAACATGAGCTCGTCGTTTCAACCGTCTACAACCTGAATAATACAAAAATTTGAAGTTAAAAAAGAGGCTGAACATGCCTTTCTCGAATTAACAAAGAGTAATTAGAAGAATCTATAAGCATGATAAATTTAGAATGATTTAAGTAATTAATTTGTTTGGTGTTAATAGGATTGAATAAATGTAGGACAACTAGACGAACATCCTAGAAAAAAAGCGATCTCTAGACATCTGGATGGAAACAAGATTTGACTATAGAGTATATACCGGTAAAAGTGTGTTATGTCACTACAAATGCGAGTTTTTTTATAAAACAGCAAAATTTAGAAGGATGTGTGATGTTAGGATGAAATATTTCTGAGTTTCCCGACAGAATGGAGAATAAAGAACAGCATTTACAGTAGTTAAAGTTATACGACTTTGTTTTTCAGGCTTAGTTATCAAGGTAGTGCAAGATCCACCATTTAAGGTATTTGAACTATGCCTAAGGACTCTCAGTATAATTTCTTAGTTCAACAGTGTGATTTCCCGATAAGCTTAATCTTACTCATCAAATCTTCAAAATGATTTTTTTTAAGTCGGCGGTATGTGCAAGCAACATTCGGAACGTCTGCTAATGTATGTGGAATATTTTTAGTGAAATTACTACTGTTTCCTATTTTGATATTAATATTCTTGTTAAGTCTCTCATGTGCTTCCCTGCTGACTTTATCATGTCTAATGTTATAAAGCATACCGTTAGTCATTTTCATGGTTCTAATACTTCTGATATTCTGAAATGTCTCAAGTCCCTAAAACCATCTTAGAGGTTTGGTCTCGACGGCGTACCTGCCTATGTCTTCAGAAGATGTGTGGGCTGTGATCCTGGTTACAACAGCTCCCTCTCCCATGAAGTGACAAAATCAACACGAATGTGATATGCAAGTTCACTATGTAAACACACACGGGTTTTATAATTTTACACACTGATCAAATTCAACAATCTACACTTGGTTTTGTTATCTTTACCAATTGACCAACTTGACAACAAAAAATGACCACAGACTGACGAACGATGATCAAGTTAGTAAACTTTGTTTTGATATCATAACAGACGTACTATTACCTTTGTTATTTGGTTTAGTGATCTTCATTGGTATTTTAACTTTCAATATGTCCTTTTAACTTGACCTGAGTCTATTTTCTCACCCTTTAACTCTTTGTTATAAATATGCTGAGATTTTGTAAATTCCTGTCTAATAATACTTTGATTAAGCTATTAGCATTAAATAGCGAAATGTCAGTAAAAACAAAATCGTTTTGTTTTTCATTCATTGGGAAATACAAAAACCTTTATTTTAATGAATATCATATACCCAATGCCCAAAATTTTTCAAACTGTTAAAAGTGAACTTGGTTTGGACATATATAATTTTCAGTGCTTCCTTTTCCACTAATGTTATATCCTAAGCATAGAAATACGTTAAAATTATCTTGGTACTTAATTCATGTACTGGTATGAATGTTAAATTTAGGTTCATTGTAACTGCTTCTCATTCTTTGGAATTAGTGGAAAAATTACTATTACTCAATTTGAACCTTTCTTGAAAAGTTTTAATGACCGTGCTTTAGATGCCGCTGCTGTCTCGCTTCATGATATTGTCTCTTGTCTGGACAAATGAGCCAAATATTTTCGGTTTACCTAACTTGGCAGTGCACCCAGATGTGTTTTGTTGAATAAACTTTCCTTCACGTAAGCCAAATCCTGTTCTCTTAACTGGCTGCATTCTTATCTCTATAGCAGAGTGCATTATCTCGTAATATAAAGTCAAATCTTCCTCTGCTTTGCTTACTGAAACTGATGTCTCTCACGGTGTTGCTTTCGCTCCTTTTCTTTCTTCTTCCCTGATTTACCTCTTCCGGAAGAAATCAACTTCGTTAAATACTCTGATGATCTGGCTATCTTGCTGTCAGTAATGTCCGACCTGACTGTTACAAAAAATCATTAGCTTTTTGTCGGACATAAGTCAGTGGTCCAATCTAAATGGTCTTATGATAAATCCCTCTAAATGTCAGACAGCTCACTTCACCTTCAGGCATAAACGCGATCTATACGAACTTATTCATTCCCAAGATGCTAGTACCATAGAGGGCATTGAAACTGAAACAAAGTCATTCATAAAGTACCTTAGAGTAGCTCTGTCCTCTGACCTTTTTTGGTCATTCGATATCTTGTAGATTTCTAAGAAGATATTCCGGCTAACCTTCTACATTAAGACGTTAAGATAATCAGGCATCACTCAGCCTCTAATTTTACAGTTTGTTAACTCTTGCATCTTACCTGTTGTTCTTTACTGTTCCCCCATGGCCTTCTCCGAGTTACTACAAAAGGACTTTTTCATACTGTGAAGGGTATTAAAGTTTTTCATTAGGACGAGTAGTGTGCTACGAAGCTAGCTTGTTACTATTGTAGTCGATAGACACCTGAACTCATGTTAGAAACGATCTAAATCCATATTTTCGGACTCACAGCACTCTCTGTATGCAGAACTCTTCACTTGCATATCATCAGGCAGGACTAGAAGTCATCACAAATGATTATATGCCCGTACAATTATACGCTTTTCAGCTAAATAAATGGCTCTTTTATCTTCTTCCATATGTAATCCATGGTGGCACTATTTCAGTTGCCTTATGATTTCAGTTAATTACACTACTATTATTACTATCATTTTACACTTTTCTCACATTTTTGACTTTGTTTCTGCTAATGCCGAAAACGTTGCTATTATCAATTTTGGTTACCTATACCCTGTATTATATGCACAAATCTTTTTGTTGTTGCAAAGTAAATTAGATGTAATATTGTACCGAATACTAAGAATTCCACTTCTTATCATAAATACTGTTTTGGAATAAAGCAAGCTGTTACTATTATTGAAAGTAAACAGCCATTACTTTCACATTATTGTTAATTATATTTTCATCAGATAAATTAATTTCTTGACTGACTGCTATGGGAAACATATATTTTTTATGAGAAGAAAAACAGTGTATCAAGTAGTGAGATAATCTTCTAAAAATATCACAACAGTCTAGTTTATTTTCCACTGATGCAGAACTAAACAATGGATTGGGGACAAATCCGACAGATAATTTGCTTCTGTTTTGTTATAATAATTTTGATGTAGGCGGGTCAAGATAGCTGACAATTCAGTTTTTCCCGAAATGTCAACTCTGTCGCAATTTAAGGAAGTAAATAATATAATGAATTCTGTTGTGAGCAAGTCAATTAGTTATGAGTCCTTAAATAGTCTTCTCTTTATATTGAATTAGTTGTTTCCTGTGAGCTGGTTGATTTAATTGCCAAGCTTTCGTCGTCCTTCATTCAGCGCAGGTTTTAGTTTACAGTTAACTCATTTAAATTCTCCATAAATGATGTAATCGTATCTCCTGGTGACCATTGTCGTGACTTGTGTCCAGTCAAAAAGACTTTCATCTCTATTGATAATTTTTATTAACTTGAAATTTGTCAAGTGATTTACTTTATGTTAGCTGGTTAATTTGGTCTATAATAATATGTTTGTTAATTGCTAATTCATTTGAGTACCAGGCTTCTAGGAATTCACTGGCGTTTTTGGTGTTTCCTCTGTCTTCTCATTTCCCCTTCTTTTCTATTATGAAGGGCTATAATTTAGTGGTAACAAACTGGAAATTATGATGTTTAAATTTCGGATACGTTAATTTTATAATGCTTTATCTACTACCATTGAAACGCTGAAGTATGTCATTGTTATTTTATATGATCATTGTAACTTGAGGTAGTTTGCAGCTAATGAGTTTATAGGATGTTTTGTTTAAAACTCATTTCAGATTTATCTCATCTATTGTAAGTAATGGACAATGTTAAAAATTTTAATTTTCACATTTTAAGGATAAATTCCATGTGTAAAATCTCAGGAGGTTCTTTTCAACTTATAATACGTTTGCGTTATAGCTGTCTGTCAAAAAAGTGCATTGTAGCGGTTATTTGTAAAGAGTGGGGGAATCATTTTTTGGATATTATAGCTGTCAATGGACGTGAACACTGAACGTTTGTTTTATTGGGTCTGGCAGCCATTAGTGGGCAACTGAAAGGCGCGAATGGTCGATCGCTTGCAAGTTGAAGGAAGACTGGAGTTAAATACGATTAAAAGTACTTTATAACTTCATTTGTACTTAACATTTGTTTGTAGACTTTGTAGTTTTCTTCACTTTAATTGCCAAACAATATAATTTCGTTGAAGGAATACTTGTGTTTGGATTTAAAGTTGAAGAACGTACATAGTATTTATCGGTCAATCGCCTAAGTCTTCATTACAATAGGAACTTAGGGCTAAGTTCCTTGACAATAGCATTGCTGATAATCCTATAATTATGAATTGATGACTGTGTAGCTGAAGACTCCTTAAGATATAGGTCTGGAACAGAATGAAGCTAGCATCTCGAATAACCCAGCCAGGAAATTATGAGTTAACTTTTCTATATAAACGCCATTTCAAAAAATTGTACAGCCCTAAAAAGGAATTTCATATTAGTTTGTTTATTAGATGTATCACACAATGGAAAATTCTACTACCCCTACGACAAATAGCAGGGAATAAAGAAGACTATGAAACTCAAGTTTCGAAGTTGTATGATTATAATTGATGTGATTATGAACAACAAATTTTGTTCGTAACGTCATCCAGTAAATAGTACTGTTTCACTTTGTGATAAATAAACAAGCTAATATGGAATTATTTACTACTACAGTCTCCAAGTTTTACACAAATATTAATAAGCCTTAAAAAGGGTCAACAAATGTGGAAAAATGACAAAGTAATGCATTATTTGGGTTTCATATAAGACCAGTGTGAGCAGTGCTGTGAAAGGTCATAGTTGGATAATTTGGTTTTGAAATTCACTAAATAGGATAGAAGGCATACCTTTTTCATACACTTTGCTAAAATGAATAGTAGCATTGTAATATTTTTCATATCATTCAAAATATACTGTCTATTCTAATACTACTTTTATGAGAATATGCAAAAGACCTTGATTAAATATTGAGTTTCTGAGTATTAATTAGGCCAAAACCGTGACGTAGTTCAAAAATAAACTGTATGGAAAGGAATGCATTTGATTTTTGTGAATTTTTAAAAAATCTGAAACATGTAATTATTCTAACATCCTTTATTTCATTCTCTTTTCTTTGAGGCAATTCACTACTTTCCTTTGTTGCTCCTTTTAGTTTAAAAAATAAACCTCTTGGATTTTACTATCGACTCTTGTGAAAAGTCAATATTTACACCTGATTTTATTCTGTTATGCATCGAGAAGTTATTTTCGATTATCCAGGAAGCTTCTTTCTAAAAAGTGAGCATCAAATATATTGTATCAATACCTTTACAGAAAGTGTTAGTTTGTGTATATGAATGATCAAAAATTCTTTTAAAAAATGCATATTTTCTACCTGTTCAAGGGCGGCTGATGGTTAAGGTCTATTACAGAATCTTCTTGTGAATATTTCTGCATCCCATTATTGATTTACCCATGGACAATAGAGATAAACACTAGATAACTGAGTCATCAGACCCCATTAGTGCTCCAATAGATTAGTTGGTTACAGCGCCGTACTCACAATGCTGATTTCGAGAATTCGAGCCCCTCTTGGAGCACGGGATTTGCACGTTGGTATTTCAGTGGTAGCACGCTCGCCAACCACACATATGGTCCGTGGTTCGGTCCCCAGCCGACACACTCTTAAACCTCGATAAGCCACTATTTAGGCCGGTAAAAAGGAGGGGTTGTGTGTGAGACTAGCAACCCCACTCCATAAAAATAAAATCACTGCTACAGAAACTTCAAAGCTCTAGCTCAAGGCCCTATGTTCCACCAGGAACGTAAAGTGATATTATAAATAAATAGTAAATACAGACCCTCGATTAGTTAAGTGTGTTGTGTTTCGTCTATTTGTTATATTTGAAATTTTCTGCTGTTCATTAATCCAGACAGAAATGAATGATTGAAGTATTTCTTGACGGTTCAACCAGTCAAAAATTCTTGAGTAAAGTAAAACAAACGTTCCAAATTTTCGAGTAACATTCATCCAGACAGGCACCATCGACATACATTTCTAGATAGTATCAAGGCTGTCCTCTAAATAGCGTATACATCAGTACATATCAATAAATTTGGCCCGCGTAAATCAACAACAGACTATTAAAAGCAGTTTACTTATCATTAGTATCTCTACCGAAATTCTCCTGAAATAGACTACGGTCTCTTTATTAAATGTCTGATAAACAACTTTAAAGAAAAAGAAAGAAATCATTTTATTAGTTGTGGGAATGTATCATTGTTTGAAGTAATTCATTTATAAATAGTTGCTAATGTGACTGGGAGCAATTTCGATAATTGTTTACAGTGTGGAATACTTATTTACTCCGAATAAAATGAGGAAATAGTGCGTGCTTGAAATAATTCATTTCTGCCGATTTACATCCACTGAGGCATGTGGTTTTATACGTGTTATGCTAATATATGTCTAATGTATATATATATATATTTATATACATATATAATATTTACAGTTTATTAAAGCGCGTTTATGGTGCGTGTGTGTATGCAATTATCCACAGTACAAAAAGCCACTGGATAATGTAATTGTTCCACATTATAGTCAAATCTTGTCAACTCCATACTCTCAATTTTGTCTTCTTCCATACTGCTGACCCATTATTATTATTATTGTTCCCTTTATTTTCTAGAGGAAGATAGGGCTTTAGCCACACGTCTCCATTGCGTTTGGTTCTCTGAAAACGTTTTCAGCTGGCTCCACGTCTGCCCACATGCTTTTATCTCCTCTTCACATGATCTCCTCCCTGTCACCCTTGCACTGACGACCAACTCTCTGCTTCCATTTCGGGTTCCACTCGAGTGATGGCCTGGCATGTGATGTCACTTGATGGTTTGTTTTCTCAGAGTATGGCCAATCCACCTCCATTTCTTCCTGCATATTTGTTGGGTTGGTTCGCTCCCAGAGATTCCTGTTGCTGATCTTTTCTGGCCGACCATCTGATCTTGAGTATTGAGTGAAGACAACTGTTAATGAAGGTCTGTAGTTTGTTCGAAGTGACCTTCGTGATGCGCCAAGTCTCTGATCCGTATAGCAGCAGTGACTTCACACTGGAGTTGAAAATCCAGATCTTATTTTTCATGCAAAGTGCTGTTGATCTCCACACTGACTTGAGAGTAATGAAAGCTTGCCTTGCTTCCCCAATCCTCACTTTGATATCCTCATCAGTTCCGTCCGCCTGTAGTTGAAACGATACTTCCCGGGTACGTAGGTGAAGGAGTTTGCTTCTTTCAGATTCCCCCTATCTATGCTGATTATTGTCTGTTGTTGTTGCCACTGCTGTTGGCCAGAAATCTTCATCACCTCCGTTTTCTCTATGTTCACCTGAAGTCCTTCCTATTTTTGATGCTTCTTCCGCCAACTTGTTGCTTTGCACTTGCATATCTTCCAGTTTGTGGGAAATCATCAACAAAATCTAGATCCTCCAAGTTTTTTATGTGGGTCCATTTTATGCCTGTCTCCTTGTTGCCTGCTGTCTGTCACCTTATCCAGCCTACTGCAATCAGGAAAATCTTTGAAGATAGTAGGCAGCCAGTCAGCCTTGTCTTTCTCCCGTCTTCAATTCAAAGGATTCCATGTGTTTCTCGTTGTGGACTACTTAACACGTGGCGTCGTTATATAGCTTCTGAATGAGGTTGATGGAGATTTAGGGCACTCTATAGTATTGAAGCAGTTTCCAAATAACCTCACATTTAAAGCCACATACTTATATTAAAAGTCTTTTAGGTTCTGTGCTGATGAAGAGAATCAACAAAATAAAATGATATCATATCTTATTAAATTTGTCCCTCATATTTTGTTGCGAAAAGTCCTTTCTTAGCAACAGATTATTATGTTTACATGAATTCATATTCTATAACCTTCATTTGAAAACACTGCCTCAAGGAGGTAGTCTTCTGTATGAAAATATCCCATAAACGTGTAAATACTTCCTAAATAACTCATTAAGCAAGTATGCAGAGTTACTTGATGGAATTATTATTTTGAATTTTCTGTTTATGGTTTTATTAAAACGAAATATTCTGTCAGTCGTAACATTTTAGTTCTTAATAAAGTATCTTCACTGTTGAAAATGTACTATTTTGAATGGCAGAATTAATCAAAACAAAGTCCTAATTTTTCCACTATCCAATACTGTGAAAATCTACACTAACTTGAATCCTGGTAAATAACAATTGTGTTCAAAAGTGTAATCGTAAGATAAGAGTTGTTCATTTAAAAAGTTAAAGTAACTATCCAAAAGATGAGTTGCATATTTAATTTTACTTTACTTAAACTCTCACCTTTTCTTTGTTTTTGATTACTAAGCTTGAATGCTTTGTTCAGAGTCAAGTGTGCCCACAAAATATCTTAGATTTATGGAACTACGACTGCATTAATGTGCGCATTCAATATATTCATGTCTTTTGGCAATTGGATTCCATTGAACCAGTAAATTAATTATTTAGTCTTTCTCACTTTAGGAATGCATTTAATTTTCCTCATCAAGTAAATAAAGGCAGTGACTTATGAAAATGTTAATCGATCTTGAATATGTCGAGCGTTGTTCATACATACAGTCAGATTTTATAGGAATTCGTTCCCTGACGATGGATGTGTAAGATGTTTGTTCAGAAAATCATAGTTCAACAACCATGAATCTCACTGTTTAACTAATGGGACGGATTTCTATTCTAAAAACACGAAACCTTCACCCTTTCATTGAAATATTTTATTTACTACTTTTTATGCAATTATTTCGTTAGTATAGAAAACTATCCACCCAATTTAATACAAATGATCCGCTTCATGTATTACAGTAAATAGAAAGTGAAAACTTTTATCCACCCAATCCTGAGTTTGTTTAGATTCAGATCATTTACTGACTTCAGTAGCTTTTAGGTTTCAATAGTTATAACCTTAATTTCTCCTTTATTTATACAATAAACTGAATTCTATAATTCAATCTCTTTAAAACACTTTTTTGTGGATAGCTTGTGTTCACAAGTTATTTGTATACGAGTCGTATAATCATTTATTGGTTAACTAGGATTGACCATGAAGAACATGTAGGAGACATTTTAGGACCCATTGAAGAGTTAGAAATACACACCAGTAAAATGAAATCTCAAATATCTAAAAGGAATGTTATGCTGTTGAGATAAAAACTTGAAAACTGTGGGATAAAACCTTTGAGAAAATTTTTTACGTTCAAGTCGACTGCAACTCCGAATTCGAAGAGAAAATCCCAACGGTTCTTGGAGAGAGTAGTGTTGTATAGCCAGTTTGTGAAAAACTCCAATGAGATTGTAGGCCGGCTGTACAGACTACTTGGTGAGCCAAAATTTATTTGCTTAGAAGAATAGCAGAAGATATTCGATCGCATTAGACAGCTTTCAGACTACCAGACTACCTGGAAAACAGTCTACGGTGTCTACGAATGTGAGTGATAATGAAACAGATTCAGTATTAAGACAGAGTAAACGAGTGGTAGAATACGCCATTAGTGTTTTAACTCACCTATGGAGCAAATTATTGCGACGCCGAGAAGGAATGTTTTAAAACGGTGTGTTTAAGATACATGGAGGCCTTATTTACTCAGCCCACAGTTCCATATCGAAAGTGACTATAAACCTGCACATTGGTTGAAGAAAGCCACTGTCTCCAATAATGGCCTAACTAGTTCTTATCATCATTTTATTGAGTAGAAATAAGCATGGTTTGAGTACTGTTCAATCCAAATATGCTAGCCATTCATTCTTCTGTCTACTGCGCCATCATCTCGTCTTCTCATAAATAAATCAAGGAAATCAAACTAATCTTTGCTTTCATACTCCACCATGAGATCAATGTTTCAATGCATATTATTGCAGCTTTTGAATTATTTACGAGCGTGGGCCTTGTCTCCGCAAATCACGAACTTACCACCCATATAACTTGGATAAAGACTAGTATCTTCTAATGAGGATTTCACTTCGCTTTTATTCTAGATTTACCATAAATATGGCAGCAAGAATAGTTCTCAGAGTACCAACAATGACCGATCCATCAACCTTACTATGATATTCATTGGTAAAGCAACATTATACATTTGCTATGTATGGCATTAACAGTGTTATCGCAACTTTAACTCTGATAGAGAGGCGATTCGAATTGTCTGCGAAACATTTCAATTGTGATTTCAATTGGAACATTAGTGAATAGGGAGCATATATTGAATGACACCAAGAATTTATCACCAATGTTCAGACAATTTAGGTTCTCAGAAAAATGAAAAAGTATCTTTGAGTCAGTATACAGCCGAATTCCTTTGCAAGCTTTCCTTTATCCACCTTCTGAATGTGGAGACTCAATAGTCCTACTCATTATTACTTCTCATTTCGCAGTGATAGTCTTTAAAAGTAAAATGTAATAACTTTTACAAATAGTGGTCGTTATATTTTCATCTAGAATTTCTTATAGCATTAACACCTCAGGAAATTTTATTTAGATGTCTTCCTGTGATTTAACTAAGCCTCTAAACTCATGGTTGATTAATCACTTATTGCACTGTTGCCCGCTCACTTCAGTTATTCTTGTTCCTCTACTCCGAAATATTTAAGCAAAATTTATGTTATGTGTAATAGCCAGAGATTTTTGTATAATTCTGAAAATAGATACATTTATGAATGGCCGTTATATTGTCTATTTTTTTCCAACATTGAGGACTAAAAATCTGCTGAATTAATCAAAACCAGTATCGTATTCATCATGAGTGGGCTTGTTACACTCTGTTAAACAGCATCTAGTTAAACACTGTTTCACTGATAATATATTTGCATTGATGACAGGATCATCCAGCTAGCTGTAACAAACCAAAACCTAAGACGTTTTGTGGATATACAAAATAGATAAAATGACCTGAAACCCAATACGAAGCCTGCTTAATTCGCACATAACAGGTCATACTTTTGTATATGCTGGTGTAAATTGTCAAAACACTTATATCATTAATAAATATATTCGTGTGATCATAACTAGCTAGCAGTTGATATTGATGCAATAAACGTTATCTAAACTTCAGTATAACATGAAAATATATATATATATCTGTAGATGTTTTTCACTGTCACTCACGAAAATACTTATAGAAAGCTGTTACTCATGATTATGGTAGTTTATAAAAACGGAAGCGTACGGTGAAATACGCTGTTGCATTGTAAAAGGAAAATTCTAAATGAGACCACCAACAATAGCGGTTATTGTTTTTATGAATCAAATATTGCTTGTTTACTTCTCCATCCTAATTACCTTCCACCTATTATACTTTATAGTAAAAAGAGGTAGATTCTCATGTCTGCATAGCACCTATCAGCCAATTCTTTTACCTATAGACAGGATACCCTAAGAAATGTGGTACTGTATAATTTCCCATTGTTGTCCAAGTCACACACCTGAAATTGAGTTTGATGCTGACGACTGTGTAATGTCATACTAAATACTTTTCATCTCAATCTTTAGGTATATTTTCAATCATAATAGCTGATTTATTTAAACAAAGTAGAATTTCATACATTGCTCCAGTGAGTGATAGAATATTAGCACTGTGTGATGAAAAATTAATATTCTGTGCTTCAACAAGAAATGGACTTCCTCTGTCTTTCGAACGCCGGAGAAATATTGGTGCCTTTTAGGATTCTTTTAACGGAAAGCAAAAAGTTTGAAGAATCATTAATTTTTATGTAGATTTCATTTGCACACTCAGTTTGGAGCTGAAGACATTGTCCAGACTGATACTTAAAACGTAGTAATTGAACCATCCAACTGAGAGGAAACAATGACCCTAAAAAGTTGAGGGATTCTTTTTTTCAAAAACTTGGGACAGTACGTTCTCATAAATTAACATACCGTTATTTGTAGACAAACTATGTCTGAAAAATGGGATTGATGCCAAGACAGTCTTCATCGGTATATACAGAGGACCATGCTGAAATATGCTGAAGTGATGCCTATTCATAAAATCAGGTCCTTCACTTTGTCTGTGTGTAAAGTAATTTATTGTTACAGTTAACCTACCCTGTTAATCTCTTTCTTTACCAACAGTTATGGGAATTTATGCCCTTCTAATTCATGAGTCTGCTATTGTTTTGGCTTTCTTTATGACCCTTAGTTTTTCATTTTTATGAACATCGAATTGACCAGTATGTGTGTAATCATATTTTCCAAAATATATTGTATAAATACACCATATTTTTCAAACAGAGTATGTCTACTTATAAATTAGCTTTTGTAAAAAGATGACGTTAGCAACCGAGCTGTAGTAAATTAAGGGAACAATGGTAGTCTTTTCTGTCCTTTGTTCGAAATCATCAGTACTACCAATCAACGTTCAGGTGATCAGACAAAATAAAAGTCGTCAAGAATCTAAATGTGGTTTTTAAACTTGAATTTCGTTAAGACTTTTTGTTGGACCTCTACAAAGTCATCTGTCTTTAATCTCTTATCTACTTTAGATGTCTAGCAATTCGCTCTTATTGCTGATTGAGTTTAAACAAGAAATTATAATGGCGAAAATGCATACGAATTTACTGAGACACAAATATTTATTTATTCAAAAGGAAGAAATTGAAATCTTACAAATCATGATAGAATTTCATCTTACAAAGGAAATGCTTTATCCATTGTTGGCTTAAATTACTCTTCTCAATCAAACTCCATGTAACGTTTTTTAACCCATAAGAAAAGTTTGCTATAACACTTAAAAAACCACAGGAAATTCGACTGTAGCCCTAATTCAGTTTTATGGTGATGACGCAGCTTTCCTGACAGTAAAACATTTAAAATCAAATTACTTTTTCCTTCAAATATATTAACCTTGATATATCTCGTATTTCGCACAGCTTTTAGTGAATTTGTAAGTTAGAAACCACACTTTATTAGGGCCTAACTAAATGAGTGTATCCGATTTAGTCGAAATAAGCATTAAAACACTCATCTAGTTATATTTTAACTTCCATAGTTATGAAGTGACTACTGAATCTCTCGCTTCAATTTGCTGCATCGAAATCAGCCATCATCCTCACACAGTGGTAAAACGTATGGAGTAACACAAACATATTCCAACATGACACTACACCATACAGAATAGGTCAATCATCTTGTGTATTGATTACTCAGTTAGATTTCCTCACAACTATTTAGCGTATTCCGCAATAATATAAGCATATTTAATGCTTTCCATTCACAAAACAATTAGCTAAAATCTTCTATCTCAGTCAAAACATCCTGTCAGACAAAGCAAAACATATATATGCAAGATTATTTTCAAAGTGATTTTTAATATGATTAATTGTTCTGTCAATCTCAGAAAATATTTTCGCTTAACATGCATGAATGAGCCTTCATCATCACTAATAATTATGCTAAGTATCATACGAATTTTGTAGTAGGTATCGGTCCCACTCTACCTATACGAATAATAAGGGACTTTATCTTATTTTTGAAAAAAAGCGACAGTTTACACAACATTTTATGATTTAGAATTCGTTGATTCAGTGATGTTGACGGATTAATACTAGACTGACTAGTTAAACAAACTGAATGATAGGTAAGATCTCAAACTATTCATCGTTATCGTCAAGTCTTATTAAAAGGGACATATTCTACGAATCACCATTAATGTTGTTTGTTTTGTAAAGTACAGAAGTATTATACAGTTAGAAGTGTAAAAAAGAAGAAAGTATTTTAGAAACATGTCTTCATTCCAACCTGTTACGTATTTCTGTCACCGGCAAAAATACACTTCACAATTTTAAACTCTTGTTCAAATGCTTATTAAGCGTAAAGATCAATTATCCCATAAGGTTTTACCCGGTTAGTCTCAACTCCGTATTATCTCTAACGTTAATAAAAAAATTCTTTATGAGTCGTCACTCAGCAAAATGCAAATCTGTTTATTTTTTTCTTTTGTACATTTCTTTCCTGTTTATTTATCCGAATTCAATTAGTGTATCCACTCCTTAAACGAATCCACTGATATTTTCATGAGTTTCATTTTCGTGATATTTGTTTAGTGGTGAGCAGATGTAGGTAGTGTAGAACAGTGAAATTATCATCGTCACAGAAGAGATTACTCTTATAGATGAGTCGCCTAGTGGATAAGGGCTGAGAAATTCAAAACCATTGCTTATGGACTCAAGTTTCAAAAGGAACATATTGAATTACTCAGTCCAGGCTTAATCATTGCTAAAATCCATTGAACAGTATTGTGATCTACGACAAACTGGTAACTGAAGCAGAACAGGTGGGGCGCAGGTAAAAGAGACCTCACAACATTATACCAAATAAACAGGTCTCTATTCGGGAAAAGATCAACCCAGATGATGAAACCAATAAAAGACGTTCAAGGGAACCTGATCACCAAGGAGAAGAAACAAATAAAACAATGGGTTGATCAATTTGAAGGACTCTTGAATCGACCATCACCTGCAACTGGCCCAGAAATATCATCAGCAGCACGCACAGAACTGTCTGTTAGTGGCCACCAATCCTCCAAAGAAAGCAGAAATCCTGAATGCGATCAATCTACTAAAGTCCGGGAAGGTAGCAGGACCAGATGAAATTCCTCCGGAAGCACTCCTTTCACCTATGTAGGCAGTATCGTTTCAACTGCAGGCGGGATGGATGTGGATGTCAAAACCAGGATTAGAAAGGAAAGAGTGACCTTCGTCAATCTTGTACACTCAGTAAAAAGAAAGAAATTCATATTTTCAACATCAATTTTAAATCAATTCCTCTATTTAATCAGAAATTTGGTGTGCCATGAAAAGCATTTCCAACAGACCACTACAGAGTCGTGTAAATAATAATGATAAAAAATAAACTTTAGTCATAATGGAATTAGGCCACTACAGACTTTGTCAAAAACTGCCTTCACTCGATAGTGAAGATCAGGTGGTTGGAAAGAATTATCATCGAACCAATCAAGAATCTACTGTTTAACAGATATGCCGGGGAAAATTGAGATGGATAAACACAAGCTGAGGAGGCCATCAAATGATGTCGCGTGCCAGGCGATCGCTTCAGTGGAACCTGATTGGAAAACAAAGCGTTTGACGTTGGTCTGAATGTGCCAGAGAGCAGATCGTACGAGGAGGAGATGGGAGCCTTTGGTCAATCGTGAAGCCAGCTAAAGAGGACCTCAGAGAATATGACAAAGTAAAGATGCTCTGGTGAAGCTCTATATTCCACTCAGAACTCAAGGGAATAATAATCATATCGTAACAGCTGCGTCGATGGCACAGTGGTTAGGACTCTCGCCGACCATGCACATGGTCCGGGGTTCGATCCCCTGCCGACGCATGCCTGATATCTATGGTCGGCCTGCAAAATTTAGGCTACCGATATCAGACGCTGATAATTCCATATCTGCACCAATAAATACGGTGTGGAATCAAGCTGTAATAAAAAAATGCCTGTACTTGGATTCATCTGTCTTATATTTGTATTACTGGAATTTTAGGAAAATCAAGAGTTTTCTTAAAATCATCGGAAAAATTTATGGATCAAGTACAATATACTCCAAAGTAATACTATACAAATCAAATACCTTGAAAACTCTCAAACCTGTATTTTGCAGTAGATTTCACTCAAGACTACTTGATGATTTATGTGAATCAAATATTAGCAAGAGCGCATTATTTTGTCTAGTGAATGCATTGTTACTACACATCGTCTGTAAAAGCATTTAAATGAAATTATATTTAGCGCCAAAATATTTAACTGGGTAGCACTGATGATGCAACAAACCTCAGATTTGAGACCGAATAGTGAGAGAGAATGAAACAATAAAGATTTCACTAACAATAAACTGTAGATGTAAATTTCTTTTTCATCTTCAAAGAAACCAATAATAATATGACAAACTCGTATTAGGATGGTCACTGCTTTCTGATGTATTCCGAACTTTGGTATTTAATCCTGAGCATTATATAGTCACCAAATTCTTCGTGAGTAAGTGGAGTATTTTCAGATTTCTTGAATGTATACTTTGCCCCAAATCCACAAAGAGGGATTACCCATGTGTTCATTCTAGGTTTAGGTCACCCTGCCATCTCATATTGCAGTGACTGGTTGGCTAGAATCTGTGAGGGAGTTGATGGTGAAGCCTTCCTTAAATGATATGTTTGAACTCATGGATTTGGTAAGACAAATTAATGTATCTTAGTGAATTATAGCTTCAATGGACTTAGTTTTTTTGTTCCGAGTTAATGAACCTGTGCTAACTAGCTGAGTTTATTTACTCAAGCTGAATGCTTGTATAACTAGTAAGTACAACAAAGAGCCAATACTGAGGTGTACATCATGTTTCCTTTTCTTATTCACCGGTCAGATATACCGGCAGAAAAATGGAGTAGCAATGGACTCTTCACTTAGTCCATTACTCACTGACTACTTCAAGACACACCTGGAGTTAGTAGCCTTCACTAGACCATCAATCAGTTCCCTGAAGAAGTTCAGACCAGATTGCTGAACAAAACGTTGAAATTACTCACATCAATTTCACTGAGATTTTACAATTATAATTGTTACATATGTATACTTCTCACTCGGTGCCCAATTATTTTGGAACTATTCGGTCAAATCTTGATCACAGTTTATATGAATCAGTTCAAAGTTTACAAGCGACGCACGGACGAAAATATTGAGCTATATAAGATCCTGGAAACATTTAGCATAGTTCATTATTTAGTTAACTACGAAAGTGAAGTTGGATCAGAAGGTAAATATACCTTCATATATGTTCATTTTTCAAGAAAACCGGATGGATCTCTACAAACATCAATTTACCAGAGGCGAAATTGGAATAGACAGCTGACAGAATTTCGCAGTTTTGTCCCAATGTGCTGAACAAGAAAACTCGTCACACAATAATTTCTCGTATATTCACTGAAGATATATTGAGTAAGGAATAGGAATGCTTCAGAAGGACTCCATTCAGTTATTAACACTTAAAGGACAACTTAGATCTGCTGAGGAAACCATTAATTGTTAATTCGAGATTCAAGGGAGATACAATTGGTGAGTTTGAACCATTTGTCGAAAGCACTGCGAAGAATGTTCTTTGTTACATCCCCATACCTCACCTATTCCACATACAGTCTTGTTCATCATCTCGTCGAAGACAGGATTATACCGTTGGCACATTCAAGTATTCTGATTTTTCGTCTAAGTCATGGCTAGGCCCATGTTCCTGATAATCTTTGCAACTAACTATTCGGATTATTTCCCTTTGCCTTATCAAAGATTAAGGTCATTCATATAGCAGGAAATTTTCTGCGACGATTTCATAAATTTGTACGTGACAGCTTTTTACTCTTGTATTTTTTTAAAAATTGACATCCTTTAACAAATTTTACAGCACAATGATTAGTTTTGAACAATTTTAAAGGTTTTTCGGCTCCTTAGGCGTAGTATGTAGCACGGTGTCATGAAACATAAAAATAGTATTTGTATGAAACGGTTCTCGCTGCCGTTGTCCATTTCGTGACTTAAAGTCTAAACCAAATCTTCCTTCTCCCCACTTTTGTAGTTTCTTCATATATCATCACGTGACTGTCTCGTGGATTTCCACGAAACTATCATATCATGAAGGGATATGAACAGTTCTCACCTAAATATTTATTTCCTCAAAACTTCCTTATTTTCAGATCAACTGAACAACTCGTATTTTATTGAAAATTACAATCTTTCTGGGAGCTTTTTAATCTGTTGTTCAGTTACAGTCAGTGCTCCATATATATTTATGTTTGCCATCTAATGTCTTGATGGGTATTTTCCAGTATTTGCTTTGTCTTTGCTATTTCCATTTCTCATATTTGTGGAAGTGAGTACTTTGTTCATCGTCTCTGTTCCTGTTATTGGATTCAGAGTTCATTGCTGGTCTGTGGTAGGTTCGCTGTTTCTGTTGACACAGTTCTGTTCATTACAGCCTCCTTCAAAATTTTTCCAGTTATATTAATATTCTACTTTATTCCAAAAACAGTACTTTTAATACAGAATGGAATTCTTAGCATTTGTCACAATATTGCATCTGATTTACTCAAAATATAAATAAAATTAAAATAAAATTAACCAGAGGAATTTGTGCACATTTACGGTATAAAGTCAAAAATGTTCGAAGTACAAAATGCGAATAATAAATATAATAGTAATGGTAATATAATAATAACAGTGAGTTTGTTTCAAACAGTATTGTTGATTCAGTTTAGAAATTTTAGCATATTATCGATTATTGAATCTAATGTTCTGTTGATATAGCATGGTGAGGGGAGAGAAAAAAGTAACAGTTATTACACAGGTTAAATGATGTTTGCATTTATGAGAAAACAAACAAAAACAAAAAAACTGGGAGGATTATAAATATAAGAAGAACAATAAGAATAAAGCTTGGCGGATTAAGGATGAAGAAGGTGGTTTATTTACTAGTGCAAAGAAGGTTAGTTAGTTCGTCCCTGACACTATTTTCATCACATAAAATACGTGCCAATAATGGTATCTTGCAATTTCTATACTTAGACGTGTGAGCAATAAGTCTTTTGAAATGACTTCTTGTTCTGCTTGAAAAGGAGATGCAGGGTGAAAGCTACGGGTAAAGTGGATGCTCATGATCTGACAAAATCCCTTTGGCAAATTTATTGTATGAAATTAAGTGCCTAACAATGATGGTATCAACAATATGGCCCAATGGGATACCACTCACCCTACTGACAGTCTTCAGAGTTCTACGAAGTATAACACAGTCTTTTTTAAGCGACCAACGAAAGAATAAGGGTGAACAATAAAGAAGAATCGGTAAGATGCAGGAGTTGAAAAACTGTAAGAGGAGAGGTTGAGTTATGCCTGAGTGCCTTAACTTCTTAAAGTAAAAAGTCAGACGAAATATTCTTTTAAAAATCGCTAAGACATAGGAAGACCAGGATAGATCAGAAGAAAGAATTAGTCCAAGATACTTAACATCAGACATGATTTCTAATATCAGTATCATCAATTCTGCAACGGTCATAGGAATTAACATCCTCATTTAACCTTCTTTTACATAGGAAATTAAAATTAACAGTCTGACATTCGGAAGAATTCAGTTTAAGACCATTAGACGAAAACCATTTGCTGACTCATGATAGAAAGCTGTTCATCTAAGTACAGTCTAGCTGGGAGTTAATAGACACTGAAATAGTTAAACCATCTGCATACTTAACAAAGTTCATTTCATCAGAGTGAGCCAAGTCATGCAAGAAGAAAGAAAACAGAAAAGGTGAAAGAACAGCGCCTTGAGGGACACCAAGACATGAAGTGAACGACTTCTCTCTACATACAGTGTACTGCTTTCTTCCTTAGAAATAAGAATGCGCTCATTTGACAACCCAACAGTCAGTTTGAGTTTCAGCAAGCTTTTAAACAAAATATCCCTAGGTACTGAGTCAGAAGCAGATGTATAATCTAGGAAGCGCAGCGAACAAATTTAACCCCCCTGTCTAAACTAGAGACGATGTTGATGCAATACTGAAACTGCATCTAAAGTGTTTCCACTGTGTTTGTAGGCAAATTGTTTGGAATCGTTAAGGGTTTTAAGTGAAGGTTCAAGAATAAGTAAAAGCAACTTTTCCATAGTTTTCAAAAAAAGAGATTATAGCAATATGTCTAAACTTGACACATGTTCCAGTGGATGACTCTGGTATAGGTACAATTTTAATGTCTTTCTAAACAGCTGGCACAACATTTCTGAAAAAAGATTCATTAAATATGTTAGTGAGAGGATAACAAGATATCTGCACATTTTTTTAAAGAATAACGCTAGGCACACCATCTGAACCTAGGCTTAGAGAAGGGTTCAGCTACTGAAGATATCTTAGAATGTCATTTGTCTTCAAACCAGGAGAGCAGCTTTCATTAATAATTGTGACACTAGAAGACTTGGCATTTGTGGGAGGATGTATGCAAGACTTGCTTAGTGTACACACCAAATGAATAAGGAATACTGTTTATCTGCCTATCACGAGTAATTTCTTTGAAAAGTTTCCATATTTTAGAGGCGTTTTTACAGGATATGAACTTCTGGTTATATATTGAATTCAACCTCTGCATTTCAGACTTGATTAAGATGTTAATTTTTTTCACACCAATGTTATCCTTCATTTAATATAACTTCTCCTTTTCCCTGCGAAGCTTTTTAAGTTGAGGGGAGGAGAAACGGTCAAATCTGATAAAGAGTGTTTCTCTGGGACAACAGGTGTCAAGACATGTCAAGACAAATTTGAGATAACATGTAATATTAGAGATAGTGTCATCAAGAGAGTCTTCATTAAACAAGTTCCACCTTGTGTCTTTGAGCATGCTCCTAAGATTCTGAACATTCTCCTTAGAGTAACATCCATGTACAATTTTCTTGGACAGATGTGTAAAGGTTCTCTTGTGTAACTTTCCAAAAACTTTGGGTAAAACCCGTACATTACAATGATCGGAGTTAAACAGTGGGGCTCTTTTATGAGCTTCATATATTCCGGAGTCATTTATAAATATAAGATCAAGCGAAGTATCCAGTCGAGTGGGAAAGTTTACGACATTTTCATGACCTAGTACTGTAAGAAAACTGCAGTCACAAGAATTAAAATCGCCAGTCACTATGGTCACTGAGTTATCAAAAGAGGTGGCAGCGAAAATAGTGAATTCCCCAGCAAACACAGATAGTTCTGAAGTACTACAACAAGGTGTGACATAAATTTTTGTGCTAAAAATGAAGTTGTATTTAGACATGTGTTTAGGTAGACATTTAGCAGTTTTACAGTCAATATTATCATTTGAGAATTTAAAGCAGATGTTGTTGGCAACAGACCACTGAGAATTAATAAAAGTAGCAACACTACCACATCGCTTTTTCCTTGAACTGCTTTGGTCTTGTCTGTACATAGTGAAACCATTCAGGGAGATTAAATTGTCATCATATGAATCGTGGAGCCAAGTTTCTTGAAGCGTTATTACACCTGTATTACGATAAGTGTTTGAGCATAATAGAGCATGCAAGTAATTAATCTTGTTCGATAATGACCTGTAATTTGTGCTCATAATCACAGGAATAGTCATCTGATGCATCGGAGTACACTTTACTGCTCGTTGCCACCCACCATGACGTCTTTTCTTAAGTTTATTAGAAACTCGTAAATCAGCCGGTTGAAAACATTTTAAATAATCGCGAGAGTCAATAGTACGATCTGGACACATCATTGAATAATTAAAACAAAATAAATCAGAGTAATCAGATGCAATATAAATGATGGAAAATTTTGGTAGCCCATGGTTAAAGAAGGCCGCCGTGTATCCACACACGTCTGTGTATTCATTAAGATACTTGGCATATGATTGATACAACAATAACAAGAAGTAATTTATCTGAAACGTGTCTGATATTGTATCAAACAGGTGATGTCAGAATGTCCGGTTGTAAACATTTGTTAGGGGAGAAATGTTGTTCATGATGTTCTCTGGAGTAAATATTTGACTGTTTATGAGGAGTGTTGTATTCATAGTAATATGCAAACATATAAATAATTTCAGACGAAATCAGTTAAGAATAATTAATCACTAAGTAATTCAGAGCATTTGTGCTTGAAAGTATTACTGTCATTTATTGAAGTTGGGATTCTGTAACCAGTCCGCAAATTAATTTCATCCTTAATTCATAACCCAAATGTACACTGCTTAACTTCTTCAAAATAAAATTAAACTGTCATCATGCTTCACAGTTGAGAATATAAATTGTGATTAAATAGAAATGTTACTACCAATTATCACGGTAGTGTCATTTAGAAATTTGTATATTAGTAAGTGTCACCACTAAATGGCCTTCAGTTTTTCTCAGGTAAGCGAATAAAGCGCGAAATATTTTCACGTTTTGACTTTCTCCTTTTTAAGCACGTGTTGGTTAGCAGGGAGTTGATTGGTTACAGGTTTGATTACAAGCTGGTATCAGTTGGAGAACCAGTGGAAAACTAGGGATTACTGAACATCCATTTCGTCCTTGTTCAGAACTCTTCAGCAATATGGACTCACCAAGGTTCGAACCGAAGACCTTTCAGTTTCTAGTCAAATTGGTAAACCATTCATCCACTGGCTAATTAATTCCAACTTCTACTGATTCGATGTATACCGCAGTCACCAGCCAGTATCATAGACAAGTAAATATTCCCTTACCTGATTAGTATAGGTAGATGTTGGAAATCATGAGCTGTTGAGTGGGCCCCCAGTCATTGAATGGTCTAAGAGCTTGCCATGTAGCCAGAAGGTCCTGGGTTCGAACCCCAGCGAGTGCATTTTGCCGATGAGTCCTAAACTAGGACAAAACAACTGTTCAGTACTCCTTCGTTTTTCAGTGGGTTCTCTGACTGATGTCAGCTCATGATTAAACCCATTTCCCATCTTTACTTTGTTTCAGTGAGTCCACTTGTCCTTCTACTTCCTGTGTATTTTTCATGAAATGACCGTGAAAACGAACACAGTGTCCTTATTAAATTTAACCACCTAATGTTGTGGGACGAAATCCATAGTGTCTTTCAATACGTATTGTAGAATGTATTGCAAAAACAGCCGATTTATTTCTGTTGACACTAAAATCTTCAGATATGTACTACTGGCGTTTTAACGAGCAGTTTACACAAAACCCAGGCTTTTCATGACAAATGTTGTTATGACTTGTATCACAGATAGCTACAGCTCAGATAATCAGATAACAGTGTTGTTTATTGCTGTTTTCAGTCACTTGATTATTATTATTATTGTATCCTTTAATTCCTAGAGGAATATAGGGCTTCAGCCGTGCGTCTCCATTGAGTTCTGTTCTCTGCTAGAATCTTCACCTGGCTCCATGTCTGCCCACACGTTTTCATCTCCTCTTCACATGATCTCCTCCAAGTCACTCTTGCACTGACGACCAACACGCCGCTTCCCTCTCAGGTTCCACTCAAGGGCTTGTCTAGTGATGTCACTTGATGGTTTCCTCAGAGTATGGCCAACTATCTCCATTTCCTTCTGCATATTTGTTTCACAATCGGTTGCTGGTTGGTTCGCTCCCAGAGATCTCTCACTATTGCTGATCTTTTCTGGCCATCTGATCTTGAATATTGAGCGAAGACAACTGGCTGTTGATGAAGGTCTGTAGTTTGCTTGAGATGCTCTTTATGACAAGCAGTGCAAGTCTCTGATCCGTATAGTAGCACTGACTGACTTCACATTGGAGTTGAAAATTCGGATGTTATTTTTGATGCTGAGTGTTGTTGATTTCCACACAGACTTGAGAGTAGTGAAAGCTTGTCTTGCTTTTCTGATTCTTGCTTTGATATCCTCGTCAGTTCCACCTGTATTTGAAACGATGCTTCCCAGATAGGTAAAAGAGGTTGTTTCGTTCAGGTTCCTCCCAGTTACGCTGGCTGATTGTTGTCTGTTATTTTTGTTCTTGTCCAGGAATCTTCATCACCTCTGTCTCCCCAGGCGTGAGACTAGCGTCGGTGGCACAGTGGTTAGGACTCTCGCCGACCATGCACATGGTCCGGGGTTCGATCCCCTGCCGGCGTACACCCATATCATGGCGGCCTGAAATTCGGGCTACCGATATTTATGCTGAAAATTCCATTCTTGTACTGAAAATTCGGTGAGAATCATGTAAAAAACCCCACCCTGTAAACAAACCTGCTACAGAAACTTCAGCACGATGAATCTCCTCGAGCCAAAAGAAAAAGTCAGTCACTTGAAGTAAGATAAATTAACTTTTGTTTATCTTGGCGTAATGGAAATACACTGACTACTATTATTAAATACAAAACATTCTAAAATTAGCCACACAGTTTTATTACATTCTGGGAACAGTAACTTTTTTGAAAATGCAGCAAAACTTTCAATAATGACCACTCACTTCTGAGATTTGACTATCAGTAGAAACAAGTTATTTTCTCAAATGTCATAAAAATATTTAATTAGTAATTTCTTCTGCACAATAAATGCATTCATCCAATAAATTAATGAGATTTCCGGCTTTTTTCAGTTAAACTTTAATTACATATAATTTTTTCTATCAATGTTTGTCTATTTTATTACAATAATTCAATAACATTTTCTGTATCACAAAGGTGTGTTAAGTTACTCAAAATAGTTCATATTCACTGTGTTTGTTCTCAAGTTGCATACTTACGGATTAAACCGCATAGAGGGCATTTTTTTCAATATGCAGACATAAGCGCCTTACAGCTTAACTTCAAATCACCAAAAAGGAGTAGAGAACTGAGACGCTGAAAGTCTTATAGTGTATAAAGTGGTCGAAAGTGATAAAAAGGAACGTATTAATGAATGAAGGTATCACAACAGAGGCATTATTTGGAACCACTTGAGATTTATTCTTAATTGAATGATTCATTTATATCAATAGCTTTTTTGTAAATGCCACAGGTCCGATTCGAAATCTTTATTTCTCATTCTAAGTACTATTGGGCAAACGTTTGACACAAATCAAGCGGAAGGATGCAATGCAATCACAAAAAGTGGAGAAACTGCTGAACACTTCAAAAGACTCCTAAATCGATCACCACCTACAACGCGCCCAACAATACCAACGACGGAGACAGAGTTACCAGTGAACACCAACCCCCTGACGAAATCAGAAGTCCTGAAGGCAATCAAGATGCTAAAAGCTGGGAAAGCAGCAGGACCAGATAGAATCCCAGCAGACGCATTGGAAACGGACCTAGAGACAACAGCGGACTTGATGACGCCACTACTGGAGAAGGTGTGGAAAGAAGGCAAAGTACCCGAGGATTGGAAGAAAGGATACTTATTCAAACTACCAAAGAAAGGAGATCTAAGTCAATGCAAGAACTGGCGCGGAATTATGCTCCTGTCCATCCCAAGCAAAATACTAAGCCGCATCATCCTGGAGAGAATCAAACAAGCCATGGATGAAAAACTCCGACCGAAACAGGCTGGATTCAGGAGAAACAAGTCATGCATTGATCAGATCGCCACATTACGGATCATCATTGAACAAAGCTTGGAGTGGCGGTCACCTCTCTATCTTAATTTCACCGACTTTGAAAAGGCCTTTGACAGCGTCGATCGAGAGATGATTTGGCAACTACTTCGCTACTACGGGGTGCCACCGACAATAAAACATCTCATCCAACAGCTGTACGATAATGCTGCATGCCAAGTAATCCACAACGGGAAACTTACAGAACCCTTCGAAGTGAGGACAGGAGTAATACAAGGCTGCCTACTATCACCAATGATTTTCTTGATTGCTGTAAACTGGATAATGCGACAAACAGCGGGCAATAAGGAAACAGGCATAAAATGGTCTCACAAAAATTTGGAAGATCTTGACTTCGTCGATGATATATGTCTGACTTCCCACAAACTGAAGAATATGCAAGCGAAAAGCAACAAGTTGGTGGAAGAAGCATCAAAGGTAGGACTTCAGGTGAACATAGATAAAACAGAGGTGATGAAGATTCCTGGGCAACACCACCAACAGCAACAACAACAACAGACAACAATCAGCGTAACTGGGAGGAACCTGAACGAAACAACCTCTTTTACCTATCTGGGAAGCATCGTTTCAAATACAGGTGGAACTGACGAGGATATCAAAGCAAGAATCAGAAAAGCAAGACAAGCTTTCACTACTCTCAAGTCTGTGTGGAAATCAACAACACTCAGCATCAAAAATAACATCCGAATTTTCAACTCCAATGTGAAGTCAGTCAGTGCTACTATACGGATCAGAGACTTGCACTGCTTGTCATAAAGAGCATCTCAAGCAAACTACAGACCTTCATCAACAGTTGTCTTCGCTCAATATTCAAGATCAGATGGCCAGAAAAGATCAGCAATAGTGAAGATCTCTGGGAGCGAACCAACCAGCAACCGATTGTGAAACAAATATGCAGAAGGAAATGGAGATGGTTGGCCATACTCTGAGGAAACCATCAAGTGACATCACTAGACAAGCCCTTGAGTGGAACCTGAGAGGGAAGCGGCGTGTTGGTCGTCAGTGCAAGAGTGACTTGGAGGAGATCATGTGAAGAGGAGATGAAAACGTGTGGGCAGACATGGAGCCAGGTGAAGATTCTAGCAGAGAACAGAACTCAATGGAGACGCACGGCTGAAGCCCTATATTCCTCTAGGAATTAAAGGATACAATAATAATAATATCATTCTAAGCATTGAGGAAAAATGCTCCATTAACTTGAATGGTCGACACTGAAATCAGCTCAGCGTAAACCTCTATCTTAGCGAGCTACTGTGCTAATAAAAATAAACATAAACGACCTTTGTCTCACTAACTAATCTATATGTTTTGACCTAGTGTTTCCATTCATTATTATTCCTAGTCGTAGAGACAGTTGGTGCATCCTGTGTCCTCGTTCTACGGGTGTTTTGCTCAAGTCAAATTATATCCTTTTATACTATTTTTCAGTTAAGAAGTAAATACTAATTATGTTGTTATCAACATTCCTTAACATAATCCTGTTTTGCATACTGAAGGAGTGTACTACTCCGATTTTTATTGTTTCAAAACTTTAATGTCAGATAATGAGTGATGACATTTAAAATCACATAAATTAAGAGTGACATGTTTGTGAACTGTGAGTGTATTATTTAAACGACAAACATTCATGCATAGATGATACTTTAAGTATGCATTCGACATTTTCAAGTCAAAACAAGTAGATCCACTGAATTTTGTAATACTGGTAGTGATGAAAGTTTTTGACTGAAATTGCAAGATGACATTTGAAGGTCAATATGTACTGCAAGCAGTTTACATTCTGAAAGAATGAAAATGAAAAACTTTTAGGAATTATGGGAAATTGTTATTCTGTATTGCGTCTCTTGACAGTTTTTCTGTTAAATCAAATATAAATCCGCATAATATTAGAGCTATCATCTATAGACTTTGTGTCAGGCGCGTGGCAGCTGCGTAGCAGTAGCCATGTTGTGAGGAAAAACGTCTGGACATGATAGCTGACGTAGGTTTTATAGTGTATGTTATATTAACCTTATTGTTAAGCATTCATCGTAGAAATTCTACTAATTTTTCTAAGTCTTATATAAAATGTATATACGTATGTGGTGAAATCCTACAGTTATGCAGTTTAAAAATTATGTGATATGATTAGTATGACTAATACGGTAGATACTTCTTAGTTCCTTTCCAGGTCTGAATTAAACTGATGAGTTAAAGCTTGTCATATAACCAAGGTTTTCGCAATCATTATTCTAATTTTATCGGTCAGAAGGGCATTATTAGTTCTTGTTTATGCTAATTTGCACTTCCCTTTGATTTAGGATGTTAAGCGGAAACGTTCGGTCTCTAATGACATTTCAGCTGTTAGCACGGAAGCTTTGAAGAGGTCTGACAACTAACGTGATGATGTTATTTGATTGACCATGCAACCGTCTTGAACGACAATTTCAAGTTTAGAAGAGAATAGAACATTCGTGGAGTGAAAATTCATCAACATATTCTGACATTCTACTTCAGTTATTTCACAGGTACGTACCTTACAGAATTTATGCCTGGATATACATGATCATGTTAACAATGTTCATATGGAATTGGTGGATGGTGACTAGCAGTGGAATCCAGGATGCGCATTTCGTCCTATTTGGGACTCGCCATCTGGATGTATCTGTATTTCTCAGTGAGTGATGATGTTCCCACCGAGGCTCGAACTCAGTGCCCATAGTTCCAAACGCCAAAGCGTTATCCACTAGACCACTTGGGCCACGACAGCCTCCTCTTGTGCAACGGGTCATATTGATTTAATTGAATTTTAGATTTTTCCGTCGATTGATTGGACCGAAGTGCTCGGTCTCAGGTTGACATGTCGGCCCAAGTGGTCTAGTGGATAACGCTTTGGCGTTTGAAACTATGGGCACTGGGTTCGAGCCTCGGTGGGAACATCATCACTCACTGAGAAATGCAGGTACATCCAGGTGACGAGTCCCAAATAGGATGAAATGCGCATCCTGGATTCCACTGCTAGTCACCATCCACCAATTAAATACTAATTAAATGCCCAGACATCGTCGAAGCATCTGCTCAAGAAGCCGACGTGTTAACCTGAGACCGAGCGCTTCGGTCCAATCAATCGACGGGAAAATCTAAAATTCAATTAAATGTTCATATTGGTTAAGAAAAGCAGACTAAGACCAACTCTGAGCACTCCATCTGAACAAATTCTTCCTTCAAAATGTTCTACAAAGTGAACAAAAGCCTTCCTAGGACAATATGTTTTCATCTCTTTAGCATTAATGAATCTCCACTCAAGCAGATAAAGAAAATGGAGCTCTGCATCGAAAACAATTCTTCAATCACTCCTACAGTGATGATAATAACTCTGTTGTTTGCAATCAACTTGTTTTTCTAACTCTTACGTGATATCACATTTCCTTTGATTCTATGTATATCCTCATTACAATTCATTAAACTGTTTATGTCATTAGTTCACCCGATCACCTCTACTCAACTTCTCTTTTGTATTGATTAATATCCTGTTCTGTGGAAAAAAACTATACATAAATGCTAATTCATATTTAAGGAAAATGAAATTGCCATAAAGAATCTATTCTCTTAACTACTTGCTTTGTTTTTCATTGTTGTCAAAATGTCATTTTATTCATGAATTAAAACCCATGCAAACCGGCTATTTTTCAGTGTATTCTAATTCTGCTATTAGTGATATGATGATGACAACGTTAATATGTGTCACATAACGTTATGTCTCAATTAACAATTGTTTCTATTTACTCATACAGTCAGTTGCCTGTTAATCATCAGACCTTTCCAGATTTTCTAAGAATTCCTTACTGAAACTACGCGAACATTTTCTAAACGCTGAATTGAGGCTTTTAGGTCTCTATCAAATTAAAAATATGCCATCACAAATTTAGTCCCTGTTTTATATTCCTAAGTATAACCATAAATTATGTAAGATAAAATTTCTTCGTTTATTTGGTTAATTTATGCAAATGTGACTGGTATCAAATCATATTGGAAAACGTAGAAAATACACCAGCGTCAGCATTTAACAAACTGTTTTTGAAACTTGATTCATTTTTGATATTGTGAGATGAACACAGGCCTTAAGGCACATCTTCACCGTTTTTTCTCTGTTATCAGTTTCAGCTGGCTCCACGACTGCTGATAAGAACTGACTCGCTCTTTGTATGACCTCCCTCGTGTTATGTCTGCTACCTAATTCGCTGCTCCTCATTCGACTTCCACTCAACGACCTCGTGTGTAATGTAACTCAGCGGTCTCGTCATTGTATGTCCAGCCCATTTCTATTAACTTATATATATATATTTGTTGAAGATCCTGAAGTATTCTAAGACTCTTTGCATCTGCTTCTTTACAGATGTCTTAGAAATCTGTCAACATCGCTTGCTATTAAATTGTAATAATAAGCATTGACAACAGAATTTTCTGTCTCATAACATTTTAATAATAGATAGGTTTATATATATATATATATAGTGCTGTAACTGAAGAAAATTAAGAGAATAAATACGAGAAGGCAAACTGGACCTACTAATGGTGAAATTCTTGTTAAAAGGAATTTCTTTTTATTATTTTATTCCTTAGAGTTCCGACTAGGACATCACGCTTCAAGCTTCGGCTATGAAGTTTCAGTAGCAGTGGTGTTTTTATTTTATGGGGTGAGGTTGCTAGCCTCACCACCGGTTAAGCGAATTTTACGAGTGCATCGACCGACTATCGAACCACATGTGAGGTTGACGAGCATCCCGCCAGTGCACCACTGACGCATTTCTTACAATAATACACCCATTTTCTGGGTATTTATATTTGGATTCCCTGGAGAACCTAACACGCTTATCTCAGACTCTTGCCATACCAGAACAGTATGCAGTATCATCCTATGGCGCTACCACTCGAAAGCTATCATCCTCAGTGATAAAAAGAAGGTCAAGTTAAATGTCCACTTCAAAATTTGAAACACCAGGCTGCATGCCATTTATTTTATGACACTATGAAAAAATTGGACATCTGGAATATACACTGAGAAGAGTCATTTCAGAATCAGTCCAGTTACACTGCATAATGTAGCTTTGCAGAGGTCGTGTTTAACACCAGACAAATAACTTTTTCTCTGTATGCATGTAAAGTTATTCCTCAAATATGTCTTCAGTTATTTATTTACAAAGATAACAGTAATTCAAAAGGAAACTTTGTGAGGATTACAAACTGAATTCCGGGTAAATATTTACACAAGACTGTATCAGTATGAGAATTACTGAAGGTCACTTAACACTAGGCAGTTTTGTTTTGCTCAATACGTAATCCCAGCTTTCTAATAATTAAGATTAGAATCTTCAGGTTACGAAGCAAGTGTTTTACATTTTGTGCCGTGAATGAATCCAATGTTCCTCTGATTTTATCTTCTATTAGTTCAGTATATTTGGTCTGTGTTACGTAAGTGCATCCACTGGGACTCAGTAATTAGTTTGCATGTATTCCAGAAATTCTGTTAGCAAACACGAAATGCACAAATTAAAGGGAAATAAAAAGAAGTAATCAGCGTGAAATTTTGATCAAATGAAGTATAACCACTGTTTATCTACATAGGCGGCGTGGTAGAAACAGATGGAGCAATTTGTTTGTATAGATCCATAATAATAACAATAATAATAATAATAATGGATTTATCTTTCACTTGCTTCAATATTTTTGTCAGAGGAGGCTCCGTCTGTTCAGTGGGAACTATTTGAATTGATTGTTTTTGAAATTTCTATTAATTTGTTATATCAGGGATAAAGTACATTGAGTTTTTAGGAAACTTCCGGTAACAGTAAGCTAGTGGCTTTACCGAAAGCGGCTATTACATTTTGAACATGAAACGATTACATTTTAAATACCACTCGAGATATGACTGACTTTTTAAATTAAACATACCAAATAAACAAACAAACAATTTCATAAAATGCAATCGAATAAAATGTAACAAACTTTTAAGATAAATGCTTTCGCATCGTATGAGGACGTCTGTAATTTTCAGTTATTAAAGGCTGACTTCCGTAAAATCTTGTAGTTCGTCTTCGAAATAGGAAGACTACAGACAATTCCTGATATCGAATTTATTAGTTTATTTTCTTTTGATTGAAGTAGAAGTTTTGGAGAAAATGAAGATCTTTATGATCATTGTGACTTTCGCCTTCATGAAAGGCAATACAAATAGTAGAAGCTAAAACTTGGGTTGAAGTCAGACGAATGGATTAATTAATACACCTAACGTAAATAATTATTGAAGTTACACTCCAGCTGATAAAGAGCGCAAACACAAATTAACGTTAGATACCAATGAAGAATTCAGTAAAACCTTTTGAGTTATATACATGAGGCGATGAAACTGTTACACAGACAAAGCAAACATAATCGTTTTTGTTAGTTTATGTCAGTTCATATGGTTTCTTGAATATGAATGCAAGAAAAGTAATCACAGTGAATGTCAAGGAACTTAACCCTAAGTTCCTATTGTTACGAAGACGCTCCGAACCGATAATTACTACGACTGATTCTCGACTTTAACTCCAAAACACCAGTGGTTGTAAGAAGGAAGTTGTATTATTTGGCAATTAAAATCGAGGTTAATACATAGTCTGTAAACAAATGTTTTACAATAAGTATGCTGTACTTTTATTCGTATTCTTTCGTCTTCTTCCAACTTGTACACGATTGAACCATTCGTGCCTTCGAGTTACCCGCCACTGGCGACCAAGGCCAATGAACCAACGTTCAATGTTCACTTCCATTGACAGTGAACGTCCTCCTTTGACCGAAACACATTAAGAATTGTAAAAAAATCTACTGATAAAGTCTCACAGTGTTATACAGTAATGTTTCTTACATTACTGTATAACACTGTGAGACTTTATCAAAACAAAATTTACCCATAATGGAATTACACTCTACCACAGTGCACAAGTTTTATTCTTATATTCTTACTGATCACTTTCACTGTCACGCATCATTTAAGATGGATTTTTAGGTTTGTAGTCTAATGTGGATACTGAATATCACTTTAGCAATTCTGAATAACCAAAGTGGGCATTAGAGAAGGATAAATTATGGTCTCCTATTGTAGATATCTTCTAAAAAATCCACAGTGACATCCTGAAATAGGATTTTCGATTATATATTTGAATAAACAGTGTTCAGCAGAAAGTGCAACATTTAAAAATGCTCATGAGTTACAGCCTAATAATAAAAAGATAATTACACCAAACCAAATCGAATGTTGATACACTAAGTGGAATAAACTTCTCGCGAAACCAGTAATTATGCTTTTGATGTATGCATATAGTTAACAAGTAGAAAATCATACTACTTGATAGTAGTAAGTAGTATGTGTTTACAAGCTAAAGAAGAATTAATATAAGATGGGTGATGAGATTTAACTCCTACATTATCTACATAACCTGTCACCCACTACTACTAATACAACTCAGGAAATGATGTTATTAGCACATGATTCAAACTTCTTCGATGAAAAAGATTTAACAAACACACGAAGTAAAACACACACGTAATACCATTCTTCCCTTGAGATGTATGTGGTGTTAACTGGTATAGATAACAAGAATTATAAGAATGGATTATACAGTTTTCCAGCGATTATATCATTTAAAATCCCATACACAGATAGTCCTTTATTCTTTTGAACTGTGATCAAGATTTGGGGGAATAGCTCCAAATTAACTGGATGCTGAGTGAGAAGTAGACAATTATAAAAATTATATTTGTAAAATCTCAGAGAAATTGAAATTAGTAGGAAATACTTAATTCAATTTTGCTGAGATTTTACAAATATAATTTATAGATAGCCCTTTATTTCAAGATATTCATTAGGTAGGTATTCAACAAAATACTTTTACGAAAAGGACAAATATTTTTTGCAATACTACTGACGCTTATTCACGGTTTTATGTATTTACAATTCATCCTAAATGAACTTTATTATTACAGTAAGTGTTTCAAAGTTTCATTTTCTTTATTTTATTTTGATTATAGCTTGACTCCACAACGTATTTATGGGACAAGTATGGAATTTTCAGCATGTGATATCGGTAGGCCGAATTTTTCAGGTTGACCATTGACATCAGGTGTGCGTCGGTGAGCGGTCAAACCCCGGACCATGTGGATGGTAGACTAGTGTCCTAACCACTTTGCTAGCCTCACGCCTAACCATCCCTCTTTACTGGCCCAGCGAAATTTAGGATTGCATCAGCCGGGGATACAGCACCATACCAATCGCGTGGTTGGAAAACGTTCTACTGTTGAGCCACCAACGCACATTCACGTAATGAGGCACCCAATGACTGGGCATTTATACATTGGTTTCAGGAAAACCGAACACACCTGTCCCTGTGTTTTGCGAGAAGAGACTAGCATGCAGTGTCATCCTGTTGCGCAACTACTGGAAAGCCCTCTCCCTCGGTGGACCAGTTTATTCATTTATTATACCGCAAACGTAAATGAGATGTTAACGTAAATCGATGTGATGGAACATGTATAAGAAAAGTATATTTGTAAGTGTAAACAAAGTTCTTCTAGTAGCGATAGAGACGATTTTCACCTCAAAGCGTGGATGGAAGAAACCGTTTGATGTCCTACGGCATTTCATATACGCTCGGAAGCATTTCATTTAAAGGCTAAGTGACATCTTAAGCATTAATATCACTTAACGTTAACAATCAAATACCAGATTATAAGTTTCCAGACCGTAGGTGTTACGAACTTCCTGGAATAATTTGAGCTCCAAGTCAGATTGATTCATTATAAATTATTTAGATTAATCCCAGAATGTTTAAAAAAAATCAAAACAAGATTTTTTCTTAAACACGCTGGGATTAATCTAAATAATTTATAATCAAATACCAGACCTTAGAGAAATTAATCATATGATTAATTATTTCAGTATGTGTCAGTGAATTTCGAGGATGGAAGTATACTTTATAGGCAACTAGCAACTTCAGAATTAATCCAATTTCCATTAGCTACAGAGTAGTGAGCAAGGGATCACTGTAACAACACTTGAAGTGAGCATAAGTGGAGACGTTTAGGAAAGTATTCCGTAGAAAAAGAATTTATCCTTTTGTACTCTGAAAGAAATAGCCAAATACAATAAGTCAGCGTGAGGTTGCTTTCCACGCAAAATTGTGACCACCATTCCATACAGTCCTAAAAAACTGTGATAAAGTCCTCCTCAAACCTTTCAAAATATGCTACTTTTCATAGAGCAAAAAAGGAGTCTTCTGAAATTAGAACCACATTTTTGCTTTTTACGAGATCAAGTGATAATTTGTCTGCATTGACATTTTCTGGATTATTCGACATACAACCTACATGAAATCTTGCGAAATAACTTCTCTTCACCCCCACCTGTAAAATTCTGACTTTTAGATTTGAACCCAGTAGTTTTTTCATTGTCACAGCATGCTCAAAATAACAAGTATTACTTCAACTTCCCAGCTAATAGTGCCGATCATATTTTGTCAAGTACAACAGTAATATTAGTCGTCAAGCTTAATTATTATTCACATACATTTACAAGCCTTCATACAACATTTTTACCAAGCGTTAGCGTGACTGGCAGTTCATATTTGGTAATATACTTCGACATTTAATTCTGTTGAGTTATAATAACGCTGCACATCTCAAAACCACAAAATAAATCTCAAAATAGACCAGTGTAGTTCACGTATCTACGCTCGCACTTGAAATTGTTGGATGACGGATAATTTCTGCAAGATTGGCAGTAACGTCGTCCTTATAATTAACTGTCGACGGCATAAAGTCGTTAATTTTGAAAGAAATAATCTGAGTCCAATGCAGTCAGGAAGAATGGAAATGAATGAGAATCGAAAACTATGAGGCTTTACAAATGAGACAGTGATTGTGAGTCTCGATAGAAGTCTCTTCGTACACCGATAATGTACATACACTGGAACAATAAACTGTGAATACAGAGAAACACAACTTCTCAGGGCATGCCTTCTGTAATCGTTTCCTAGGGATAAAATATCCAAGTGGGTTTATTTCATATGTTTTGACTTATTTAAAATTGCTGTAACGTTATATTTAAAAATTCTGCTTCAGTATTCTAATAACTTCATCAGATAAAACACAGTGAAACAGTATTATTTCATGGTGAAATTCCCAGTTTCTTGCTCGCTGTCGTATAAGAGGCTCATATAACTCTCATATTTTGTCTGCATAGTTTAACCACTACCCATGCTTTGAATTTTATTGATATAAATATTCGCCGCATCAATGGTGATATTGCTGTTGCTTCATTCTTATTGCAACTGCTTGGTGTAGATTTGATGAACACGGATTCAATTGTTAACCTATCACCCCACCTATCCCTATTACTTTTTAGAACTGTAGCTCTGTCCCACCCTACTGTATGATTTTGTATGCCAGTGTATGCATTGCGATCGCTGCGTTTTTCTCTAATCATTCCGCGACCAATGATTGTACACTGAGCGAAATTTGTATGTTCTGCTAAAATAACTGACCTCGCTCACTGGTTTATCCTATGTAGCTGACATCACAATCACTGTAAATAATTTCATAGATTAAGTTATTTTATCTAATCAGATCACTAGGGTTCATTAGCCCACATAGCTTGTACCCGAGTGTGTTTGTCAGTTTGAATGATGTCCTCATTCTTGTTTATGATGAATCCCACCTACTGTTTCTGATATCCACCACTTGTGTCTTGACTATGTGGAAGCCTTCGGCTGTTCTCTAAGCGTCATAGGTAATAATAAAACGCAAGTGTTTGCTTCATCAAAATGAATCCATATGTAAGATAATCGCACTCTACCACAGTATCCTTGTATCCTTTTCATGTCTATATTTTGTACAGTTTGTCTGAATAATTGCAACAAATCATTATTTTCGTCTTGGTGAAAAAAATCAGGAGAATTTTGAAGTAAAAAAAGTCAGATTTCATTTCAAAATGCCACGTTTAGTATAACATCATGAAAAGATTAACTGTAATGAGTCGAATAATGATGGGTGGTGAAATACCCAAAATACTCAGATCAAATGCCATAATGATTGAAATCATGAGGTAGTTGCGTGCGAACCTAACTTTGTACGATATTCTGAGATAAAGAATTTAGTTATTTGAAATAACTGTCATCTTGATAACTATAGAATACGATTCAAGCAAGTGAATGAATGTTTTCATCAAATTCTCAACCGGTTTCACAATTACATAATAAATCATTAATCATAGACATTTAAAACAATGTGGAAAGTGGAATCAAATATAACGAAGTAGAATGTAAGTAGAATAGTAATTATAATAAATTGTGGAAGTAAGATTAAGGTATGCAACTAAAGCAGTTAAATGCAAATTTGCAAGTATAACGGAGATTGGTTACACCAGAGAAGAAGCAACTAATCTTGATGAAGTTCCACACAACAGACTAAATGAACCATGCAAGTACCACATTCTGAAGCCTACTTCATTTTGAAACTAGTGCTGGTCGTATCAGCTAGAAAATCAATGGCTGATCTAAGAAGGAGATATCTAGCTCAAAGAAGACATAACAACTGAAAAAACGTTTACTATGAGCATATGTCAGACTAAATTCATTCGGTACTTTACTGTGCAATGAATTTAGTGTCAAAGGATCGAATTTGTAAATATGCAGTCCTGACCGCCACACTGTCTCTTATTTCAGTGTCTGTGTCAAAGCAGTTGAATTGTACCTGACGAAATGATGCTATGTAAGATTTTCAGAGAAGTCATGAAAACACATCTTCTGTAGTTACGCCATCAGTTTTATTGTTGAACGTATCTTAGTTAAAGTTTATTTCTACACAGAACATTCTCTCGAACTCTGCATATGTTCGTCTCACTATCCTCAAAATAGTCCATCCTTTTAGCCCTTAATTATTCCGGACTTTGTTATTTTTAGTTCTCAACAGTTACTCCTCATTATGGCAAAAAATGAGTGTTCAAATCTCCAATGCAATTTATATTTTTGTATTGTTCAGGTTGTACCCAGCTGAGAAAAATCCTCACAATAATAGAAGATGAGCTCATATTATCCTGATAAGTTTGTCGTTCTCTCCTTGTACAAATCTAATCATGGGAGGGACTGTATGAAATTAATTTTCACGTGACAATGAGTGATCGCTGTAGAGTGTACTAAAACAGGAATTGAAAGCTCCTCTGCAGCAGAAAGACAGTAAGATACATGTCAATTTCATTTTACCACCATCTCACTCAAGATTTTCAACATGAAATCTCAAAAGGTTAAGGAATGTTAGAAATTCAGTTTGACACAAATTATAAATAAAAGCAGGTGTCCTGAAAGCACTGATCCGGTTGCATGGCAAGTATTGCTTCTTAAACAGAAATATCGCTCCAGTCAATTTAGTAAGTATACAGAACACCCGATTTACGTACATTGTTTGATACAGAATCCGGCCACTACATAGACTATATTTCGGTCATCAGTCCGCATACACGCCATCGTTTCGGTGGAGATTTCTAGATAAGGATAGCGAGTTGTTAGCTGGAAGAGAACGCAGGTTAGCCACTCTTATTGTTTTAATTATTCATATGTCTAGGTTGTTCGTCAGAAGTTTCTTTCGTTTCCTTCAGTATTAGTGATACATCCAAATTAATTTTCACATTTTTAGTTTTCATCTAACCTTCCACTAGTGATAGTGACATGACTGTTCACCGTAATCATTTCCATCAATTTTATAATCATATTTCGTTGTATTTCCCTACTTAACCTTGATACATTTCTCACTGATATAAGCAATCGAATGGCCTACATCACTGTAACCATTCTTCTTTTGTGTGAATGAGTGTAGCTGAGTAATAGGCGATGTAGTGCGTAATGGAGGGTTGTTTCGTATAAACAATTACGAAGATAAATTGAATATTCCCATTATTTATTCAGAACAAAACATTTAGGGCGAACATTTGTTTTCAATAAATTCTTCTTCAGGCTCTACAATTATAAATCCATTAATTAAAGCATACAATAGCCAGTAAAGGCAAATTAGAATCATATCAGAAAGTGTATTGTGGAACAAGTATAAGATGGGATGGAACAATAGTCAGATAGTTTTTAATATGCATGGTCAATGAGAAGAAGAATTTATTGGAAACAGTTGTTCGCTCTAAATATTTTGTTCTGAATAAATTATGGGAATATTCAATTTACTGAAATCTAGTGAGCATCCCGTAGCTCTAAAGGCACTCAATGAGTACCTAAAGTATAGTGCTAGGCTCATAGAAGCGAAAACGAACGTGGAATTTATTCGAAATTGTATTGTGAACAACCGGTATCCTAAATTATTTTCAAAATCTCTTTGTCGAAGCAAAACACGACCAAACGAAAAGTCATTAAAGCGATTCGAATCTCCTCAAGTTTATATATCAGAACTAGAGAGAAATATTTCTCAAAGACTTTACGCCGTCGATGAACTTCCTCAGAACCTGAAAGATTTATTTATTGACTACGTTAATGA
Organism: Trichobilharzia szidati; assembly: GCA_944472155.2. Lineage (NCBI taxonomy): Eukaryota > Metazoa > Platyhelminthes > Trematoda > Strigeidida > Schistosomatidae > Trichobilharzia > Trichobilharzia szidati. The sequence continues at coordinate 92,745,472 of OX235273.1, forward strand.
AGTTTTAAAAACTCGAGAAAGCAAGAAATTGATATTATTAACCAAAGGACTAGATACAGAAACGACTGAAACTAATTTTCCAGTTGACTATAACCGGAACGTTTTCAATTTTTCCTCTGTATGCTTAGATAAGACACAACTTGAAGCCTTCTCTCTCGGTTTAAAATTCTGTGACAGACGTAATCAGGTTTATCATTTAGGGACTGATGTTCAATTTGAAAACCTATTTACCCAGAGAAGTGACCTAACTGCTTCGTCCAAGTATGAGCTAGAAAGATTTAAAAGTACCCTAATCGATTCCTGCTATCAGTTTAAGAACAACAAACATCCTGCCAACAGTCTACTTACAAAGAAACACCGAGAGGCATTACGTGACCTCAAAAAGAACGAAAATCTGATAATAACTAGACCTGATAAAGGATCTGGTACAGTATCATGAATAAGAGTGATTATTTAGACAAAATGAATATCATTCTAAGCGACCATACGAAATTTCAAAAGCTGAGCAGCTGTAAAGACACAAGTGAGGCAACCGAACGCCAAACGGCTAAGACACTTAAATCATTAGTTGAGAGTAATCTGATTCCTAAGGATACACTCAACGAATTGAAACCCTCAGGTACGCACACACCAAGACTTTATGGTTTACCGAAAGTCCTCAAGCCGGGAGTACCACTACGTCCCATCTTAGATATGTGTCAATCTCATTATCATTCTACAGAAAAGTGGTTGGTAAAGGCACTAGAACCGTTACATCGCGAATTAGTGAAATTCAGTGCAAAAGACGTATTTAGCTTTGTGGAAACTACCAAAAGCCTGAATGTAAAGGGAAAGAAAATGATGTCACTGGATGTAGCATCATTATTCACCAACGTCCCACTGCTTGAAACAGTCAACTACATATGCGACCAGCTGATAGAAAGAAAGATAGATGTAGGAATCCCATCCGAAAAAGTCAAAGAATTATTATTGAAATGCACAATGAATGTTCAGTTTATGTTCAATAATAGTTTTTATAGACAATTTGATGGTGTAGCCATGGGATCACCTCTGGGCCGTATGCTAGCAGATATTTTCCTGGCAAAGCTTGAAAACGGTCCACTTAAAGACACGATTAAAGGGTTTGACTATTATTGTCGATACGTAGATGATACCTTTATCGTTTGTGATATAAATCTTAATAAACAAGAGCTTCTAAATGCTGTCAACAGTGTTCATTCAACTATTCAGTTTACATGTGAAGAAGGAGACAATAACAGTTTACCTTTCCTAGACGTCCTCCTTACCATGAAGACAGACGGATATCTACAAAGGAAATTATTTAGAAAGAAAACTTGGACGGGTCAGTACATCCATTTCCATAGCTTCGCACCGATTCAGTACAAAAGAAACTTAGTTAAGTGTCTTAGCTATAGAATAAAACGCATATGTTCAAAGGAATGCATTAAGGAAGAAACGCATAAACTGAAACTCACACTGCAAGAAAATGGATATCCACAGAGCTTCCTAAAAAAGTATATGTCAATACCTACAGACAAGGTAAAAGTGGATACCGTAGACAAGAAACCTTTGTATCTTAAGTTAAGTTACAAAGGGGAAATTGCAGCTTACATTCTTAAATGTCGACTTAATAGAGCAGTAGATAGAACATTTCCTGCAGCTAAACTGGTACTCAACTTCTCAACTAAACCAGTACTCACACAGCAAGTAAAGGATAAATTACCAAAGATGGCCTCATCAATGTGCATCTATGAATTCAACTGCTCATGTGGAGCTAGTTACATTGGCCGTACTCAGAGGGCTTTATCCATGCGCGCGTGAACATGTACCTTTATGGTTGAGTAAAGGAGTAACCAAATGTGTAAATAGTTCAGTCTTAGCCCACTTGGTAGATACGGGACACCCGATAAAACTTGACCAGGAGTTCTCAATTGTTTACCACGTTCCTAGTAATTTATCTAGAGGAGCTCGACTACGTCTTCTATCAGTAGCTGAAGCGGTGGCAATTAATACCAGAAGACCATCTCTTTGAAAACAGAAATATGTTCAACCTCTATGTTTACCTTGGCCTACAATAAAGCCAACAAATCCTCCATTAACACTATAAATTCCTTTCACAACTTTCTTTTCTTTCCTTCTTCTTCTATTCCTCTGTTTCAATGACAAACATTCAATTTCGACTTTTATGATTTCATGACCTGTCTTATGATTTTATTACCTTAGGTTTAAGTAATGCTTTTCTAACTTGCTATCGTATTTACAAAATCCTGTTCATTCCACTTCATTATATTCATTATTATTATTTGACAATCATTCACCAATAGTACTTGTAATTTTACACCATATCATCGTTATTATTTGACATTCTTATTGTCGTTATTTTCAACCTTGAACTTATGTCCAGTCCGCCACATTCGTTGGTTTATTTTCACCCTGATTACACACACGCTCGAAACCTGTATTTTCTGTAGATTATATTTATATATATACACACATCATTAAATTAAATTACTTCATCTCATTTTGTCCTATGTTCTCATTGACCATGCATATTAAAAACTATCTGACTATTGTTCCATCCCATCTTATACTTGTTCCACAATACACTTTCTGATATGACTCTAATTTGCCTTTACTGGCTATTGTATGCTTTAATTAATGGATTTATAATTGTAGAGCCTGAAGAAGAATTTATTGAAAACAAATGTTCGCCCTAAATATTTTGTTCTGAATTACGAAGATATCAGTTATTGCAGAAACTGATAGAAACCGACTCCAGGCATTTACGAATATAAAAAGTGAAATCGAAGTATTTAGTTATATTTCTAAGAATTCACGAATATCATATTCAAAAGTAGTCAGATATATGTATATCGTATTATGTTTTACTGCGTTGTGTTCATATGTGATCCCATATATGGATTTAAAACTCAATTGTCATGGGAGAAAATCTAGAGCGCTTCAACTGTAATTTATGCAGTTATTGAAAGTGTGTAAAATGTTTATTATTCTTCTTGCATATATGTATCTCAGTGTTGATAACTTCATTCGAGATATTGCTGTGATACAGAGATAAATTCAATATCAAATAAAAGTTTCTTTTTATCGAATAACAGTTTAGCACATGGCCTAGATTGTATTCTTATGTTAGTGCGTTATATTTTCAACAGAAATGTGTAAATCTGATAATATTGATCGGTTAAACAAGGCGTGAGCTTTTTGTTTTTGAGATATTTTGTGCAGTGGTTTTCGTGGTTAAAGAGAATAAAGATTTATCGAAAATAAGCTCTTAAATGTGTGTGTTACAACGTGATGTTTTATTTGAAGCTTTAGGTGTGTGTAGCTGTTTGAATGCCTGACAGTTTCAATCGAAGTATGTCTGTTGCACACAAATCTTTTCTTCGTTATCACTATTGACGAACTTCGTTGTTCAAAATATGTTGATTATATTCAGCTGTTAAAATTGTTCGAGATGATTTTAATATTTTTTTTCATGCAGAAACTCATTTTAGATTTAGAATAAATAGTCGCAGTTAAGAAATTAAAGTTGCACAACGATATGTACAATATTCATTGTACATGTACTTCGGAAAGGAGAGCTCTCCCATTATTTTTCCAGATACTATTTTACAGTTATGACAAAGACACTGAAATAAGAGACAACGTAGTTTTCAGAGCTGCACATTTACAAATTCAATCCATTGTCACTTAAAGCAGTGCACAGTAACGTATCGAATGAGTTTAGTCAGACACATGCTTATAGTAAATGTTTCACAGTAGTTTTGCTTTCATGTAGCTAGATATCCCCATCTTAAATCACCCATTGTCATTCTACCTGATACGATCAGCACTAGTTTCAAAAAGAAGTAGGCTTCATAACGCTTTACTCGCATGGTTTATTTAGTCTGTTGTGCTGAACTTTATCAAGATTAGTTGTTTCTTCGCTCATGTTACCACTATCCGTTATACTTGCAGATTTGCATTTAACTGCTCTAGTTGAATATTTCAATCTTAGTTTCACAACTGATTATAATTATTATTCTACTTACATTCTGCTTGATTACGTTTGGTTTAATTGGTCTACATTGTTTCAAATGTCTATGATTAATGTTTGATTATGTAATTTTATATCCTGCTGAGAATTTGGCGAAAACTCTTATCTGCTTGCTTTAATTGAATTTTATAATTCTCAAAATGCGAATTATTTAATTAATGGTATTCTCTGTCACAACTACCAATATGGAATTAGGTTTACAAGCAATTACTCCATGTTTCCATTCATTAGAGGATTTGAGCGAATTATCTCATGTATTTCAACTCGCGTCATCATTCGGTTCATTACAATTTAGTCTCTCGTCATGCAATATTACACGAAGAATTAGAAACGGAACTTGCAATACAAGCACGGGCACACAATCACACAGTAGGGAGAACAGAGTTACAGTTCTAAAAGGCAGTAGAGGTAGGCTGAAGGAGACGTTGATTACTGAATCCTTGTTCATGGAAACTAATCCAAGCAATTTGAATAAAAATGAAGCAACGCCAACGCCAGTTACTAGTTGCCTACTAAGTTTACTCACGTCCTCGAAATTCATCGACACATATTAAAATCACTTTGGTGATTATTTCATTCTGTAAGCTTTGGTATTTGTTAGTTTGTGTTCAGTGATGTGAATGCACTTCGCTAAGTCTGTGAATAAAATGCTTGTGAGCGTATATGAAATGTCGTTGGACAACAAATGGTTTCTTTTCATCCTCGCTTTGAGAGGAAAGTCGTCTCTATTAGTACTAGAAGAACTTTGTTTATGCTTACAAACATACTTTCCTAAGACATGTTGCTTCAAATTGAAAACTGTTAACACCTCATTCAAGATAAATTATGATACGGTCTATAATGAAAGCAGGAATAATCAGTGGATTTATTAGCCGAGACGCTCGCATTACTGTAACAAATGTTCAAGTATGCATACAAATATAAGTGGATTCTATCTTTTTTGACAAAAGGCATTACTAGGACATAAAATGTAATTAAAACTGAAATTGCTTTGTGATGTATGGGATCTTATGAAAGTAAAATTTAAGAAATGTGTAACTGTTCACTGAGTAGTTTGAACATGCAATGACAATGGCGGAAATACTGGGTTGAAAACGGAAAGTCATTATTGGGAGGATAATAGGGTGAACAACTGTTACTCAAGAAGAACATGCAAATTTAATGTCGCAAATAAATTTCAAAAATATCAATAAGGATTAATAAACAGTTGAGCTCGCACAAGTCTGTTGCATTTTGTTGTAGCCTCGGCGACCTAAAATTCACAATAAAATAATTGGAAAGGTGGGATGAAATCTTGTGTGCAGGCTTTTGGGACGATAGTTGTATAAAAAATGGACATCAGGATATCGAAGGACAAAGTAAACCCACATATACTTTTAATATTCAGCTAATAATTTCTAGTACAATATCTTCAGTGATTGCCCCATAACTTCTCTTTTCTCTAATTTCTCAGATCATGACCACGCGAAAGGCTTAATAGCCTGAAGATGAATTTTCAACTCATCCCTCAGAGTTAATACATGAAGCACTGTGTTAGACAGAGTGATTCAACTTATCCAATGGATATGAATGCACAAGCGTTTTGGTCACCCCTGGAACCTATTGGCGATTCGTAGTTCATTCATACATGTTCATATGACTGACGACGAATAAATTTGGAAACTGTGTGATTTTCTCTGAACCGAAGTACTTCGTCTCCGAGGTTTCATCAATTTATGTATAAAGTCATAGCTGTAGATTTCGTCTGGTCTTTTGACCAAATGTTAAGATGAAATATTACATTACACGTTTCAGATAAACTACGTCTTCTTATTGTGTTGTCGAAATATTAAAGCTCGGAGAACACCGAACAGCTCCGGTTTCCATTCTGAGAGATAAATAACTTTCATTATTGCGGAGTGATTTCTAACTAGTGCCAAAACCTCTGCTAACCATGGACCTTCGTAATGGCAAGGTGATCAAGTCATGACTAAAGCCAGACACATAAGCAGTCATTCCTTGTGAGTGTACTGCAAACCAGAGAGGTGTGGAAACGTTGATCTAGAATTCATATCTACTTCGAAAATATCAAAATTATTCATTGAATCTTCCTCCATTTTTGAAAGAATGTTTTCAGCTGCTTTTCTATTGAACCCATATCGTCTTCACTCCAATTTTCTTAGTCATCTTGGCGTCGTCACTGAGAATTATTTCAATTCTTCTGTATAATCTGACGGCTTAATTATCGTTATCTGGACGTAAGATGATTAGGCCTTTACAGTTGGTCAGTTGTTTTATTTCTGTGATGTGTCGCTTATTGAGAAAACTTTGATATTTCCCTATCGGTTATTAGATTTCAGGCAGCTTTCTGGAACAGTCAATCTGAATCATTTCAGTTCCTCGTCAAAGACAGAAACTACGCCTCTTGTTTGTCTGACGCAACTCTCAGACTCTGTTTTCGCATGAAGAGAGGATTTGTTAGATGTCTGACGAAAAGCGATAAGGCCTGTAGCTGTCTTTCAGAAAGCATCACGGTGGAGAAGCTAAAATAAATAATATTCTCGCTCCGTAAAGTCCAACTCTCCTATTATATGTGACTAAATATGTGTGTGGACACTGTGGCTAGCACTATTAAATCAATAATCAGCCTACCATATCAGGGATCATTGAGACATGTTATAGCTGAAAATGAAAAAATGATGATTGCGTAGAGTGTTATTTTATTAGATATGATATGACAAATCTCACATGAATGCCACCATACTTAGAAATGGTATTCAGAGGAGTCTACGAAATACCTACTCAAAACAAAGTACTCACTTAGGTCTTTGTTTAGACTTTGTTGTCTCCTTATAACTGCATCTTTCTAGCTATATTCTGAAGTCATTCTAAGTCGTTCAATCCTCTGAGTTTCCTAATTTCGCCTACTGCTAACTCACCAGCAGTTGAAATATTTTTACTACAAATAAACAAATCTGAATTTTAGTTCGTTCCTTCAGTTTCATCCTTCTCAATACACGGCCAGTCACTGCTTCTGCTCAATTAAATGTTGAGGAGAAATTTCTTTCTTAGTTGTCTTAGTTATCAACACTAATTCATTGAACACTTCACACTGGTCAGTTAAAAAGAACCAGAAGCAGTATATACACTTTCTGCTAACATAGTGATGCGTTGATTATCTAATTATGGAAATAGATTCCACCCTTAACCCTTGGGAAAGTGAAGTAACTCAGTGCAAACTGAAGGCGACACAAGACATCACTTTGAATAAAAGCGTTTGAAAAACCATTCCATTCAAATAAGATTGAGAACATTTTGTTGTATTATTTTTAAAATGCTAATCAAGCGCCTGGAGTCTGGCTTCTCATTATATGGTTAGATGAACAATGTAACCCCTTTGCTGTGTACTATAATTTCCATGCCAAACACTTGTTATGATGTGTGATTCCAGACTAATTTGTAGACAGGATATGTCACACACTGAAACAGTATGATATACTGAATGATATTATTCACTGTGATACAGTCGTGAATGAATTAATAAAGAATTGAATGCTGCCATAGCATCAGGGTTTCAAGTATGCATGATAAACACGTCGAATTCGAATTTCTAATGTGTTACCATCAAGGAACAAGATGTCATACACGAAGCAAAATAAAAGTGTTTTGTGATCGAACTTACTTTTCCCATCAGGTAGTCTGATGATTTCTGTAATTTTGAAACGTACCTGAATAAGTAGAGAAATTATATGTAGAATAAACTCAGAAGATCTATTAATTTTAGTTCTTTTCTGTTTACAATACATTTATTATCACGAGCAACTTTTGATACATTCGTCATAGGAGATGTAGGATGCAGGTATCAGAGACATGAGTTTTCAGGTTACGAAATGAAATGGCTTTAGCATGGAATGCTGTTACGCATACTAGACTTTAAGGTCCTGAAGTTAAGAAGTTTTTTTACGCAATTCCCCCGACCGATAGCTACTACCTTGACGTGGTGATCCGGCTTGCGTATCGCAATGACCCAACGAGCTACACTGGCGGGAACTTATGTTCCTGTAGGTCCTACCATGCCAGCAAGGTTGTTTGGATAGCGGTTAGAGAAAAAGCAGCTACCCAATATAATATTATTTCTCAAACAAACTCACAAAATATCATGCCTGATCGGTCGTGGCCCGGATTAACAACGACCGCGCTTCCTGCTGCTGTGTCACAAGGCAGAAGGGATAAATACGCTACTGAGACACACCAAACAAGAAAAAAGAAACAAAAACAGGCCGCGTGTGACCGGCCTCAAGCAGTTGTCCCCTGGGCTCTGCGGTCATGCAACACTAACGTTTTCTCTCTCCCCTTCTCAGGCGTGAGGCTAGCAACCTCACCCTGTAAACAAAGCTGATACAGAAACTTCAGCACGACGAATTGGTATGTGAAAGCAGACGGAACGGGAATGGAATCAATTGTTGTCACTTGTTACCCTTCTTGTTGTGAAATATTTTCCTTTGCTGGTGTTGTTCTGCTTGTTTTATTCCCTGTTTTCCTGGTTTTAAGTGGAGCAAGCCACAAGGTTGCTTTTCTCTAAATTATAATTTAATGTAACGATCCCCCTTCTCAGGCGTGAGGCTAGCAACCCCACCCTGTAAACAAAGCTGCTACAGAAACTTCAGCACGATGAATATCCTTGAGTCAAAAGAAAACGTCTGTGTGGGGACATGGAATGTCCGTACTATGTACGAGATTGGCAAAGCTGCCCAGATCGCAAACAAAATGAAAAGATACAAAATTCAAGTACTAGGGATATGTGAAAGCCGATGGAACGGGAAAGGACTCACCAAATTGTCAACGGGTGAGTCAGTGATCTACTACATTCACCCAGAAGATAACCACTCGCACACTGAGGGCGTGGATATCATGATGTCACCAACGGCAACGAAGGCCCTGATGCAATTGGAGGCGATCTTGCCCGGGATAATGACCGCCAGATTCAACTCCGAAGGAAGGAAAGTGTCAAATATACAATGCTATGCACCGACAAACAATGTAGACCTCGAAAAGAAAGAAGAATTCAACAGACAACTACAGGCAACAATGGACAATACTCCAGTCGGCGACATAAAAATATTAATGGGAGACATGAACGCCAAACTGGGACCAGACAACACAGGGAGGGTACTCATCATGGGTAGAGTAGCTCTCGGAGAAATGTATGAAAACGGAGAGCTCTTCGCCGACTTCTGCACCTTCAATGAACTAGTGATTGGTGGCAGCGTATACAAACACAAGGATATCCACAAGGCTACATGGGTGTCACCAGATGGGCGAACCAAAATCCAAGTTGACTTCATCTCAATCTCAAGGAGGTGGAGGCGCAGCCTACTGGACACGAAATTAACAACGGGAGCAGACGTTGGCTCAGACCACTATCTCGCCCAAGGGACAATCCAAATTAAATTAAAAGCTTTCAGAAAATCAGGAGCTGCAGATAGGCCACAAGCCAAGTTCAACACTCAAAAACTGAAGGACCAGGACACAAAGGATATCTACACTGCAAGCATAAAGGACAAATTCGAGACACAAATCAACACCAGCGAAGAGGTCAGCGTCGAAAAGTACTGGAACAATTTGAAAACAGTGTGGAGTCAAACTTGCATCGAAGTTCTAGGCAGAAAGAAGAGACAGTACAAACAGCGGCTCACTACGGACAATTTGAGACTGATAGAAGAGAGAACGATGGTGAAACAAAAGATTCTCCAGTGCACCGACGAGCAACAAAAACAGGATTTGAATGCAAACTACAAGACACTGAACAAAAGAGTAAAGAAGAGTGCCAGAGAAGACAAAAGCAAATATTATGAAGCCATGACAAGTGAAGCAGAACAAGCTGCAGACAAAGGAGACCTCGCAACACTCTACCAAACAACTAGGTACCTATCGGGCAAAAGTTTGACACAAATCAAGCCGGTGAAGGATGACAATGAAAAGTCAATCACCAAAGAAGTGGAGCAAAGGAAACACTGGGCTGAACACTTCAAAAGACTCCTAAACTGACCACCACCTACAACGCGCCCAACAATATCAACGACGGAGAGAGAGCTGCCAGTGAACACCAACCCCCCGACGAAATCAGAAGTCTTGAAGGCAATTAGGATGCTAAAAGCTGGAAAAGCAGCAGGACCAGATGGAATCCCAGTGGAAGAATTCAAAATGGACCCAGAGACAACAGCGGACTTGATGACGCCACCACTGGAGAAGGTGTGGAAAGAAGGCAAAGTACCCGAGGATTGGAAGAAAGGATACTTATTCAAACTACCAAACAAAAGAGACTTAAGTCAATGCAAGGACTGGTGCGGAATTATGCTCCTGTCCATCCCAAGCAAAATACTAAGTCGCATCATCCTGGAGAGGATCAAACAAGCCCTGGATGAAAAACTTCGACCGGAACAGGCTGGATTCAGGAGAAACAAGTCATGCATTGATCAAACCGCCACATTACGGATCATCATTGAACAAAGCTTGGAGTGGCAGCCACCTCTCTATCTCAACTTCATCGACTTTGGAAAGGCCTTCGACAGCGTCAATCGAGAGGTGATTTGGCAAATACTACGCTAATACAATGGGGTGCCGCCAAAAATTAAACATCTCATACAACAGCTGTACGACAATGCTGAGGGCCAAGTAATCCACAACGAGAAACTCACGGAATCCTTCGAAGTGAGGACAGGAGTAAGACAAGGCTGCCTACTATCGCCAATGATTCTCTTGATTGCAGTAGACTGGATAGTGAGACAAACAGTGGGCAATGAGGAAACAGGCATAAAATGGACTCACACAAAACAATTGGAGGATATGGACTTCGCCGATGATATATGTCTGACTTCCCACAAACTGAAGGATATGCAAGCGAAAAGCAACAAGTTGGCGGAAGAAGCATCAAAGATAGGACTTCAGGTGAACATAGATAAAACAGAGGTGATGAAGATTCCTGGGCAACACCACCAACAGCAACAACAACAACAGACAACAATCAGCCAGCGTAACTGGGAGGAACCTGAACGAAACAACCTCTTTCACCTATCTGGGAAGCATCGTTTCAACTACAGGTGGAACTGACGAGGATATCAAAGCAAGAATCAGAAAAGCAAGACAAGCTTTCACTACTCTCAAGTCTGTGTGGAAGTCAACAACACTCGGAATCAAAAATAACATCCGGATTTTCAACTCCAATGTGAAGTCAGTCAGTGCTACTATACGGATCAGAGACTTGCACTGCGCGTCATAAAGAGCATCTCAAGCAAACTACAGACCTTCATCAACAACCAGTTGTCTTCGCTCAATACTCAAGATCAGATGGCCAGAAAAGATCAGCAACAGGGATATCTGGGAGCGAACTAACCAAGAACCGATTATGAAACAAATAAGCAGGAAGAAATGGAGATGGATTGGGCATACTCTGAAGAAACCACCAAGTGACATCACTAGACAAGCCATTGCTCTAGTGGAACCCGAAAGGGAAGCGGCGAGTTGGTCGTCAGTGCTAAGGTGACTTGGAGAGGGTCATGTGAAGAGGAGATGAAAACGTGTGGGCAGACATGGAGCCAGGTGAAGACTCTAGCAGAGAACAGAACTCAATGGAGACGCACGGCTGAAGCCCTATGTTCATCTAATAATTAAAGTAAACAGCAATAATAATTAGGCAATTCCTATTAGGTTGACAATTGCGTTTTCGTATTGAGCGAAGCTGTACTGTGAAAAAATTCATCAATTCATGGAGTCAATATACGTGCTCTCCATAAACATCAGATATGTTCTCATGCAACTTATGGTTTGCTACTTTGCGAAAGTTCATTACTGCAATTTACACCATTGAATCAGGCAGCTGTAAATAATTCAAGCAATTGTTAAGATAATTTGAATGTACCGATCTACCTACTCCATTGAAACAGCTAGAGACACTGACTGGCCTATTCACACAAGCACAGATGAAGCATAACTAAAAATAATTCATTTACTGTGCTTTCCATTACTCCTCTTTACAGCTTTGCTAACCAATAATGATACTAATGATTATCTTGTCAGCATTGAAACATCAAATTAGCGAATAGGACGAAAACGGAAAATTAGAAGTTGTTCAGTGTCATTTCCAGCTTCTACAACCGCAATTTTATGAGTAACACTGACAGCCTTTGTGAAAGTGAATACTGAATTGGTCTAGAATTCACAAGTGATTTTTTCATCAAGGTAGCTACTGCAGTTCATAATTTCTGACTTACCAATCTTACTTTCGTCTAAATAAACATGATGTATAACATGACAACAGAAATTCTTGTTAACAAAAATATGTTGTGATTTCAGAAAGAGAAGACACGGTTCATTTCAAAAGACTTTGTTATCATACAAACGGAGGACAAAGTTTTAATGGCAAATTTTGAAATAATGTGTTATGATAATTGAATGTGACCCAACTTCACCAGGTACGGATTATAGCACAGTCTGGTCCTCTCTAATTCTTTTTCAAAATTGTGTTCAATATGAGTCGCAGACTCCAAGAATGCAAGTAGTAGAAAGACAAGAACGTGAAAGTTTGAGAAAATTCAATTAAATGGCTGTGACTTCTGTAAAGCTGAAAGGCTAATCGATTACAGGTATTTTTCAATGGTCTGAGGAATGAATGCTTTGCATAAAACATTAGTGTGACAGTGCTCATGAATGAATAATGAGTCTCTGAATTCCTTACTGCCTAATAATTTGAGAAACGAAATAAACAAATGTTCTGACACTTAACCTAATTAATGCCTAAATATTGTGATCAATCTTCAGTTGATGTTGATTATGTGTTGATGAGAATGACAATTAAATAGTCGTGTCATAAAACCTTTGAACTTCTAAGTATCACAGCATCAGCACCATCGATACCCAAAATGTTTCGTAGTGTTTAAATGTTATTATGATTTCATGCTGATAAAACCTAAAGAAGCAACTTCATTTGAAACATTCAGTCATCATTCCTGGAGCTATTATCCAAACGTCTCTCTATTCCTGAAGCACAATTTTCGTATTTATCATAATAAAACGTGGAACAGTAAAATAAACCAAAGGTGTCAAACAAATAATAAAAATTTTGAATAAGCATCGGTCGCATTTCAGCAAAATGATTTCAGTGTAATGTCAAAGTCAATTTTAGGAACTTAACTAGTCGATATCTTGGAGTAAAGATCTATCTGTATATGATATTTCGCATAATATAATCTCTATAAAACTTCATCGTCAGTCTTTTTGGAGTTCTTGGTATTTATAACAACGAACAGTACATAAAGCCTAACAGAAGCATTGTATTATGAGAATGTTTTATTCCATGTGTATATATATATATATATCCCCAATATCTATGCATTATCAATTATTTGCTACTTGTGATATTTCACAGATGTTAGCAATAGTAGGGAATACAGCTCATGTAGGTAAACTACGTAAACTTCATTTATCCTTGTCTGATAATAACTTCAGATATTTGAAATTTCAAAACACACGACTAGAGCTCGGATACACGTATGTTAATTGATGCATAATGGTGAAAAATAAGAAGAGAAATACTCAATGCTATCCTTGGTAGTTTTGTGTCGACAACAGACGTTAACTATTTCTACTTTGAATATATTCACCTTCAATTAACTGCAGTTATTATTTATCTCAGATGGATCAATCAACACAATCTTCTGCTGTCAGCATGCATTTAAGCTTTCGTCATGTGGATCTGTTATTTCTGATGTAGATCCTGGCTAGGGTCACAAATATCCAAAAGACCTGCAATCGTTCCATCTTATTCTGTTTGGAAAAAAATCAGTTACTGAATTAATTAATCGAACTTGCCTGGTGTGCTGGGACTCTGAGGGGCACCTGAAAATTTGACGACAGATTGTTTTGAATAACAGAGAATGAAGCGTCTATCGAAATGACTCGAAATCATTTATAACGCAATTCAATGACATTTTAATTCAAACCATATTGTATTTCATTTATGAATTGCCTTCTGTCTTTCAAAAGTTTAACTGAGAGAAGTTAAGTTTTTCAGGATTGATATTTCATATATGATTGTTCCATGTTTGGGATATTAAAGTGTTTATGAATGCCTGTACCATTTGAAATTTAATAGTTAACTCAGGTCTGCTCCTGACACAGTCAGTAACTTTTTGCCACGAGTCGTTAGGTGAGTACCTGATGCACATTACATTTAATATAACGAAATAAATTGCTGTCATACGTTGCTTCACAGTAATTTCACTTTAAGCTTCCAGCTATATTTCCTTTCATTCATTTTCATTTTCCTCTATCACACTTGTTACTGATTTCATGGAGAACACAACAACTCAATATTCTGTCTTCATAAATGCAGCTACGTGACACATTGGCAGTATGTTGAAATGGTGGAAAACAGATTCTGTGAGCCGTCTGACAAGTGTTAGCTAACTGCTCATATCCGTGAAATTCTCACAAAGTTCCTTCATAAATTATTGATGCTCTTGTGAATGAACAATTGAAGATACAGTTAAACACCAATTTTAAATTCATAAAGCGACAAATTTGTGTCACAGTGATAAACACTAAAATCTCTGTGAAGTCGCATTGTGTCAGGCAACTAAAATGTGGATGCGAAACAGCTGAAATTGAAATGGTTATTCCCAGGTGAATATTCTTGTACTGGTTCTTAGTCTAATTGCAAATGACAAAACCTTTTACTGTGCTGTTGTAAAACAAATGGTGCGCTGCATGGTTTTCCAAATTTAGAAGTAAACTATTTCACCTAACCTACATCTTATCTAATATTCTACCACTAGTATGTCACATGTGCATTTATTTTCTCAATTTTATTCAGTTCCAACATTATATGCACAAAAAGATTCATCTCTTCAATCAAATTAATGAAGCAGAGATTTGTTTCACTTAGGGCCATAAGAACGGGAATTTTGATATTTGGTGTTTGTCATGTAAATAATTTAGGATTAATAACAAGAGTCGTCAGTCCACTCCTCAAGTAACTGTTTAGAAGTGGCTTCGAGGGTTTTATAGAATGCTTTGACCTTCTCAATAAACATATAGACGCATTGAAAGCAGCCTGAACAGACCTTTAAATGACATTACTTTCCTGGCATTTGGCGGGACTTGAATGGCAGTCAGGGGGTGACATGTTGTAGATTGCAGGAATATGAAACGAATGCTTCTGGGCAATCGTACAGCCAAATATTAGTCAATTTAGAATACAGTGAAGATGTTAAGTTGAACCCTGATGTCTCATTCGGAACGCAAAGGATGAGATGAAAGCTTATTATCTGTCCAAAAAACCTTGTTAAGTCTTGACGCTTGTGTATTTCTTAAGTTTGGAAGCATGCTTTCAAACCAGTAGAATTTTCACTGTCACTAAATGAAAGCAGTACTTTTATTCATTCATAGACATATAAACTGATCCATAATTTAAAACAAAACAAAATTTTCGATTTTCTTTGAGAATCTGAAATGGGGATTAAATTTAACCCAGACGTTCTCGTATTTAAAACTCTCTAACTCATTGATTGGTATCATGAGTTGATGTATTCTGTGTGACATTCCTTTTTGAAACATTTAATTAAAGTTTCTGCTGATAATCAGACTGTCATCTTCCAGTGACACCAGCAATTTATGGGATATTCCATTTTTGATTCTGTTAAACAATGTAATTCAGTTCTATTACTGACATATCTGTTGACCGCTAACTCAGCTACAGCTTCACGTATCGATCTGATTGCTAATTTCTTGTGTAAATCTCTTGATATTGTCTTACGTTTAGTTGTTTCTTCGTTGTTCTCAACAGAATATTTTGCAGCTTGTGTTGAAACGCTAATTTATAAATAAAACAGTGAAACAGTTTACTCACTCGTTGTTGTAGTCGTCGTTTTCTCCCTTACTATAATATGATGGATTATATTTAATTCATGGAAAACGAAGAAAAGATCTTAATAGACAGTTTCTCTGGTATTTTCACGAGTGTAAACCTCCAGAATCTTGTAGCTCGTCTTGAAAGAATAACTGCCGTGAAATTTGCCGAAAACTTCAAAGGAGATCAACAGTTGTTTGACCACAAGTTAATCTGTCCGTGGTTATATGGCATGTGGCACTGACAACACTTATCAGAAGTATGTAAGTGGACGTTAATCAGCAAAAAATATCAAATCGCAGACTAATAGGGTAAGTGAACAAGTGTTTTGGCAAAACGTGGCAGACACAAAAAGAATACAAAGAAACACAATGTGAAGTTCAGAAATAGCACAATATTGAGGATCTGTGCAAATGACGATTTGGAGATAAGGCGCACATAATTTCCATAAATAGAGGTATCAAATTCCAAAGAAACATTCCGTTATTAATTCCCTCGTTTTATACCGTTATATTTGGTGTCACTGCCTCAGGAAAATTAAGATTAGATAGCCCGCTACCTTGGAAGAAGGAGACATCAGGAGCTTCTTGAGGCACTTCATTGCTGTCAATGAGTTTACAGATGTCAATGGTAGGACAGCGAAGGTGTTTTTGTTGAGGACGTTGCTAAGAGGTCTGTCAAATGTGGCGTACGACAGTGGGAAGTGGTAAGGTGTAAAGGAGTCTTGGAAGGCACTGGTCGAACCATTGGTGGTGAGTTTGACAGCCCGATGGACAGACAGCTACTAATATAGTAGTCATGTGCCGCGAATCTAGGACCAGATGGAGACCCGTTAGTGTTGGCGGTGAAGCTCACAAACCTACTACGTCGCTCACTCCCCACATTGAATGAAAAGCCAGAATCACAGTTACTGACTTTTCCGTTCTTCGAGATTGTCCTGAACCACATTTCTCAGAAACTACAAATGGTTAACGCTGCACAACCCATGGACATTGTTGAGCTAGCGAAGGTGAGCAGACAGCTGTTGAGCACAACGGCAGCTGCGACAGAGTCACGGAAATTGAACGAGTGGGGACAGGAAATTGGAGACTTGCAGTACGAAGTAGCGGTGCTACGAATGTGTGCCAGGAGAGACCAATGCTTTCAATGTGGCACACCCAGACACTGGAGGAGGTGCTGCCAAAAAAGACGGAGTGGCAAACAGTTCAAACATTAGGTCAACACGTTTTAAGCATCCCGGGCATGTCAAACTGTAGGGTTCTTACTAGCGATCACAAAGTAACTTTCCCGTCCATTGTTGTGCCCGAG
This sequence comes from Trichobilharzia szidati, assembly GCA_944472155.2. Lineage (NCBI taxonomy): Eukaryota > Metazoa > Platyhelminthes > Trematoda > Strigeidida > Schistosomatidae > Trichobilharzia > Trichobilharzia szidati. Next base: position 92,762,718 of record OX235273.1, read on the forward strand.
TTACAGTGAACAATGCTTGGTGCTGATTTTCTGCAACAGGTTAGTGGTTTAATTAACATGAAGAAGAGGACAGTGATTACGAAGTATGGACCCATCAGCATGTATGAGACAACCGAGATGACAAGTGCCAAGACATCAAAAACACAGAATATGACAGAGTAAGTTAAAGAACGAATGTATCTGAATCAACAGACTTCACCCTGACTTACTTTCCTTCACTAAAATAATATAGCCTACCAATGAAATCTGTTCGCAGTGCGTGTCAGATAAAGAAAACGGCAATGGATACTTCTCAAAATATAATATGCATGAATTCTTTGAATAAATCAGAGATAATAATGTGTCTTTCCTTCTAAGGAAAAAAGAGGACACAACTAGTGATGTTCACTGATCCGTGAATAAATCACAAAAACGGATCTAATGATTCCCGTTGACGTACTTAAAAGAAGTATTGTGATCTCCAACGTTGTATTATACCCAGTGTCTTTTAATCAGAACATATTTGTATTTATACGTTCTATTCTCAAATGATAATTAGTTAACATGAATAATTACTTTACTGTTATCTCACTGGCTTAATATCATTTATTCTTTCACAACTGCTTTTCAGCTTTCAAATCTTTGATGAACGAAGACAAATTTCACCTGGGATCACCGTAGTGTTTGAGATAGTGGCTTTTGGATGTATCGTTTGAAAAAACTTGTACATGAGTTTGTTTAATGACCAAATACCGGAAAATGCGTTTAGTAATACTACATATTCTAGGATGCAGAGCAGATTCTGTTAACAAGCTGATGCCCAATTATTTTTCATACCTATATCTTCTGGAAAATTAAAAGTTTTCAAAAGTGTACTTAGTCGACTAAATCGAAGGTACATAATATGTAGGAAGAAACTTTCATATTTATTAGACTCAATGATTTTCAACTCGTGACAGAACGGTGAAGAAAATGACAGACGTTAAGACAGGAAACTAAATAATTTAAACGCGTGAATATACTTATATACTAACTTCTTCCCAATGTTATTTGATTTTCTTTCTTTTGCGTAAAAATGTACACCATGTACCATTAATAAGTGGTACAAAACATTTGTTGCTGCTTGACCATGACTATGCGGTTAAAACTAAATTCATTCACATTCTATTTGGTGCATAGCAATTATTTTATTTATTTATTTACTTATTTATACACCATTTACTACTGAATATTGTTTATTCGTATCTGTGTCTGGCATTTGCGTGATTTTTAAATCTACACGTTGGTCGACTGTGACACAGCTTCACTGTTTTTCTTAATGAGACATATTGACTGTGTTTTTAATAGCATTCAGTCACAGATACTTCACAATTCGAAGTTTCCATGTTACATTTCCTTATGCTATGTTTAGTGTATTCTCTAGTAATGTGATCACGACTATCCTAGCTTCTGCCAAATACACACAGTACTACACGACTCCATGTCATACATATACACACAAAAGAGATTTTTGGTTAAATAATAACTCCACATTTTGTTATGCTTGGTTATATTGCTAGTAATTTTTAATATTCACTTCATTGCCTCAGAGTTATTTATTATGTATACTTCAGCAGACTTCACAATGTAAACATACCTGGCTTTTCTGAATGAAAAAATGTTAAAGCTAATAAAATTATTTCAAATATTCTTTTACACTAGTCAATGAAGAGTAGCAAAGTGTGCCTATACAGCTGTGACAAGTGCATCAGCTGGAATATTCACTTATGTCAGTCCAAATTGTAGCTGTTTCCTTCAACATTTTATGCCTCAATATTTCTACTTTTTGATAATTCAAATGGCATAACTATTTCTTTGGTTTATCTATTGGAAAATTCTGATATTTGAAATGTTTCAAATGTATTGCATAAATATGCTACATCCTTGAGATAAACTCCGTCTTCCAGAAACGCTAATCGAATACGAATTTCGTCTACTTCTTTACTTAGTTGAAGAAACTTAAGCATGGGTAAAGAATATGAGAACACTTTTGCAAACATTCTCTGTGTTATGCGACGATGAATTTCCTGTATGGAACCGCTATTGAGTGAATTTTATTCATTCTCTTATTATTCATTCTCTATCTGTATCTCTTATCACTTTGTTGTTCTTCACTGGATTATTCTACCTCAATGCGGATAATTCCGGTATTTCCTCAACTGTTGTTTATATCTTCCTCTCTACACACCTTGCATAAATGTGAATTCTCAGTGCCTTTCTATAGATTATTACATTAAAATAAACAAAAACGACTGTCTACAGAAACAAAAGAATTAAATCTGAACCGATACTTACTACGAATTACTGAATCAAATGATATACCAGTGGAAACACATCATAAGTTGATGATTAGTTATAGTTACTTGAATAAATGGTCGTGAAGAGACAATAGATACGGTGATGGTGTATATCATAGATCAAGATTTACTGACTTGATAATATGATATACATTTACTTTGAAATACTAAATGGGAAAGTGTCAGCGGAATAACTAACAGTTAATTTAATTAAGTCTAATGTGTAAAAGAAGAGACAGGTGTAGGAACAGCTTACTTCTTCTCACTGAAATGTCAAGAGACATTAGTGATGAAAACAGGTAAACTTGTGAATGCTTTTTCATGATAGAGATATACACCAATTTCTAAAGGAAATAATAAAGTTTACCATCACAGTTTACATTCTTTCTCAAAAATATCTGACACTGAGAGACTGAGCTTTTTAAATTTTTTAAATTTTTTTAAATTGAGACTTATAAAATTCCTCTGAATAAATGTAAAATTTGCAAAGCGATGAATTCATCACCTAATACGACGTTTTTATCATTTTTACAGATTTTCGATTGTGATGAGAACCATGCGGGATCAAAGAGAAAACCATTCGATCACTAATCAGTTATGAGTTATAAGAAAAAAGACAATCCAGATTCCATTCCAAAAACCTAAAATATGAATCACAATTTTTTTTGAAACTCAAAGGAAGCCTGGAACGGCATAAAGTCTTAAGTTTAAGAAATAAAGAATAAATGAGAATCACAAGTAAAACATTTCTCATGCTTAGGTGTTTGTGATCTTGTAACCGTAAATAATGTTGATGAGGAAGCACATGATTACTCTAATGAATAAAACAATGCAGAAACGCTTCCTCAATGTATTGATTTTAAAAGATTTGTTGAGGGATACGAAATCAATGAAAAATGAACAGTAAAAAGGGCACCGATGAAGGAGGAAGGAGTGGAAGGAAAATAGCATAGTTGAAAAGGTGAAAAATCTACTACACCAGGATCATAAAATGAATGAAGTACTGACACTACTGCATATGTATAACTTGGACACAGTAATAGTCTGTAATTCTGTATGAATTTTTATGTTGCATATATGAAACAGTGAAGCAGTACTATTCAATGGATATCGTTTCGAGCACAGTCTGTTGTTCATAATCATGTCCATAGGATTAGAAATAGCCCTGTTTTGTCTGGAGCTTCACCAGTAAATAGTCCTGTGCTTTATATCAAACAAACTAGTAATTATGGAAAAAACTACCATAACCACCAAACATGATCACATATCTTGTTCTTCTTGATTTGGTTGTATATTGGATTACAGTCAGAATGACTACTAAGTGCTTGAATATCTCAGATGGAATTGAAACCACTCTGTTTTTCTTCCTCCATCTGGTCTATATACTGATGTTTTATCTTCTACATGTCATTATGATCCCTTACTCTCCACACTTGGCTCAGAACAAACTTAAATCCTTTTAAATGACTTTCCATTTGTGTCTGTGTTTTTAAACCATTTGAAGTCTGTAATTTGGCAGTGTCGTAAATGTTTTCACAAAAATACTGACAACCCACCTTCACCTATAAAAAAGTAATATACGTGCATGGCTTAGGACAGATAACTAATTACTATGATTATAAAATGTATGATAGATTGTCTGAATCCTTGTATCCTCTTATCCTTATTTACACATTCATGAATGAGTGCTTCGTCGTAGACTGAGTGGATTCAGTGTCACCGAAACAGATATGAAACCCACAAATGTTGGTGTCATTCATAATTCATAATATTGTGTCACAATCAAAATGAGTATTGATTACTCAAATAACTGAGACCAAATTTAAACCACTCAGTTATTTTTTTCCACTCAGCTTCGTCTATTAGTTTTCCAGCCTCTAGGTGTTGTTGCCAGCTTTTACTCAGCACGCTTACGAGGTTTAAAATGGTTGTCCACCCAAGTATCTGCTAACGATTAACTATGAAATCTGTATTTTGATAATGTCATAGATTATTTTTAACAGTATAAGGGACTTCACCAAAAGTGTCATCTCACCTGGACCTATCAAAAGAATAATATTCATACATGATTTGGCACAGACAGGCAGTATTTTTATTTCAAAATTCACTGTAATTCACCTCGGTGATTTTTTTATTCTTACCTTCATACCAATGCACAAATATTTGTTTAAATACTGAGTAAAGGTGGTGTCACCATAACAGACATAAACCTAAAAAGTATTAATGCAGTGGGCAATTCGCAATATCGAAATTAAAAGTTTGTATGGACATGTGACAGAAAAGATAATGCTGTCCAACAGTGTATCTATAATCTGTCTGACAAGTCGAAACGGCATGTAGATTCCTAGCATATATCTGAAGTTGTGACTTTTGTCACTGCAGTAAATTCACACTTTAGATGTGCGAACCTTGGAATTTAATAAAGCCGTACAGTTGATAAGATTTCAGTTGACAATAACTCATTACTAGTCAGTCCATGTAGTTAAAAATCCATGAGTATATACATCCAATAGTCACTAAGTTTCATAATTAAGTAATATTCTTAAATGTGTAACGCTTAAAACATCGGAATACAAATGATTTGTAAGTTTGGTCGGTAGATGCTTAGTACGTGCTAAGGTATGGATGGATTCAGATGGAATTGTAAACGTGAATAGGAATTGAAATAGAATTGAAATGCTTGCAAAAATTGAGGCATGAATAAAAATCATGGCACTAAGAGACCATATGAATAGAAATTCAGAATGAAATAAATACACTTTAAGGGAATTTGTATTTCTGATCATTTCTCATCAAGTCTTACAACCAAACAACAAAATTATTAAGCATAGCCATCTAACATTAATGTCAGTAATCAAATTAAAGTTCGTGTCAGAGAATTAGTGATTAAGAGTCAATGTGATAGTAGAAAATCATTCTGAGTAGAATGTGAATAGAGTGTCTAATTGAAAGGGTGGAGAAGAAAATAACTATTATTTTACAGCGAATGGATAACAGTGAAATTGAGATTAAAATAGGCAGCAATAAAGAAGGTAACAGCTAACAGTATAAATGCAGATGTCTACAGTTGTCTGGTATCTTGCGGAAAGAAAACTTACTCGAGCTGGAGGCTGAAGATCATGGGAAACGGTGTAAATGAACAAACGTTTTACAAGACGATATTCAGACTGAACAGTTCTGATATCAAATACCTGTGCAATGAAGCAATTTCAGGTTTTTCATCGCTTACCATCAAATCTTTTCAATGCTCTATGTATTCGTCTACTGAGGCGTTCGGTATTCAAGTAACTGGGCTTAAACTTAACCTCTAGGAGTAGTTGGAACACCCATTATCCCCCTTTTTGCCAGTTCATATTAAAACCGTTTAATTATACCAACACGACATCCTACCTATTTGTAACCTATTGTTTAATACTTTCTTGTCATTCCTTCCATAATCTTATTGCACCTTCATTATATCCCAGATGAATTACTTCGCTTACTATCTGACATTGAGTAATGTTACTAGTTGATTTTTGATCCCTTACCGACTGCATCTATCTGAACATCTATTTGTTCAATTATGCCATCTTTCACTGTCCTTCCTGTCAATAATTGATGCATTTTTCATGGTAGCAATTAACAAAACTGCTATTTTTATTCTTATTATCAAGATATTTAGTTACACAATCTTGTCATTATGTTCACAGACCACTATGTTTTATAATTAATATTATTTATCATGAACATCTGTTTGTAAAAATTTATGTGTTAGACTGACACAAGTTAAATGAAAGCAGTTTTGTTTGCTCACATACTTTGTTTTAAATTTCACTACAGGAATCTTGAGTACTTAATGTTTATCAGAAAATAGTTATTTGTCTCTCTCCCCTACACGCTCTATTTGCGTTTTATTCATAATGATTGACTGTGTTATATAAACACTTGCACAAAGTCATCTCCACTATTATGGTGAGTGTATAAAAATCATTTTTTACATAGACGAATGATTTTGTAGACACTCCAGAAGTAAAAACATCGAGTGTATATTGCCAATAGTACAAATTCTTATTTGATACGTTGAGGCAGCTCAACAAAGGGAACTGTGCGAGGAAATCCTTATAAATCAAAAGTGCATAAGGACAGTCTGCTGGAAAATTCGTTGGCTTGAATACCTTTTGTTGTAAAATGAGAATCTTCAAATTACTGAAATGGAAATAAACAGTAAATCAAAATGTGACTCACCTTTACTCACTGAAGTTACCAGAACAATCAGAAGGAAACGATAATAGGATTTATTGATGTGTTGATTGAAGAAATAATGATATTTTTTTATCGCCACCATGAAGTTAGGCGATCAGTGTATTCCCTTGTGAAGAGAAGTTTTGATATAGAGTAAAAGTGAATTCAGTGGGCGAAGAAATCCAGTGCTTTAGAAGTCGTTTCGTAACCAGCACTGAATACTGAAAGAATGATCAACATAAATATTGGATTAATTCACTTGTGTAAAGGTTAAAAACTTTCTATTGTTGCTGTTACCATTCTTGATTCTCCTTTGAAGCAATTATTGCTTGATGACGGGATTCTTGTTCTTGCATAATTTTTATTGATTGCTGTCTATAAATTTCGCGATTGTTGTGAAGTTTTCAACATAGTTTATCCATGAAATGAAGTTAACGTTATTCCGAAGTGTCATTTTACTATCGAATTTGCAAACAACAGGTTGAGTTCGTATTACTCGAGACTTTTGGAACAGTCATCATTTAGTTATTTTCTCAAATACTATAATCTTAGAAAAATAGAGTGAAGTATTCTGCAGTCTCATTACCACTCATAAAAGGTTTGCAAATGTGTTCAGATTTTGATGAATAATCTGAATTATGTTAATGAATTCAACGAATAGTTTGTAGGAATGATTCACTTCACAATTACATATTGTGTATTTATACGTGTGAAGAAGTATTTCGCATATTACATAATTTTCATGTCATTTGTGAATGTGATTCAAAATAAATTCTTCCTTAGGTTGCAAACTATCTTTCTTACTCAAGTCGCCTAGGGAATAAGAGTATTACATCACAATCATCAAAGATAAATCGAAAGACACTTATCTTTTTGTGCAGAAATTGCGACTACAAGGCATGCGAACAACCTGAACATTTGAATAATTCCATACTGGGAAGAATTTCAAGCAACCGTTGATTATTCAACTAATTACCATGGCACATGTTTTCTACGGAATCAAGACATACTGTAACAGTAGAAGTCAAGACACGGAAGCCAAGGTATATTTTCAAGTAATCAAACCGCTATTTATATAGATAAAGTTTTACATTCTCCAACCAATCATTGAGCGTGTGATTTAGGCTTGCAGTAAACAACATGAAATATAATGTTCACATACATACTATTATGTTGCATATGTGGTATTGAACTGTGGGAATATGTGAGAACAATATTCCCTTGGAAGATACTGTCTGCATCACAACACCACAATACCACATGAGAGGCATCGAATGTGATGAGTGTTCATTATGCTGCAAATTAAATTGAGAGTATCAGATAGGAAATGTTGTTGCCTTTTCTATGATATGCTTCAACCTTAATTTTGGCATAGACGTTGAAATAAGCCTACGAAGAATTTTCAGGAGACTTTTGCTGTACCAATGGGACTGATTTAAACTACTGAATTTTCATGTGAAAAGTCATAGACGGTTTCACAGAAAGTTATACTACTCTTATCAGCTGAATTTTGTGAAGAAAAACCCAGGATAAATATAACTTTGTCACTCTCACAGGGTGCCATGTACTAGAAGAAGTAAGTGGTTTTCGATCTTTTCTCTAACATAAATAATCGTGCATTCATAGATTCAATCATTATTAGCACCCTTATCAGAAAGGGTCTACATTTAATGTCACAATTACTCAAACAAAGCGCGAAAATTCTAAGCAACGGAAATGAATATCGCCCGAAATGCTCTCCACTAGGTAAAACATTTACGACTCTAACTCATTTATTAATGAAACATACGTAATGCATCTGAAGAGTTGCAAATACACATGGCTTTTATAAACACAGATTTTTGAGGTAGAAATAAAGCGGAAAACCCATGAAAATGAACTCATTTTGTTGGTCACCTCATATGATGATTAATTATTGAGACTTCGACAGTAAATGTGTTTTTGGTTGTAGCCAGCCCGTCGGATACACCGTTGCACAAAAGTCATTATTTATATGCGATTTCTATATCTTTAGATAACTGTAGACTAAAACTATTTTCCTAATTGAACACAACATCAATAGAGATTTATGCATTAAACATTTGTGAGATCCTAGGTGAAGTAAGTCGATGATATTTTAAATGCTTTTTGTTATCATTTGCAGTGACTTAATGCACTAAAAAGATGATAATTCGGTTGCGGACTAAAAGACGCCAACTAAACATGATATTTACGCATACTAGCACGTATTTAGAAGTTCCAAAACTGGAATCTAAGAAATTTAAATAAGTGAAACTACATGACTTTCCTTTTGTTAAATATAAATCCATTGAGAAAATGATGGCGGTGCTCATGTGCAAAGAATAAGCCATGAAAAATAGATCGACCGGCAACACACCATAGTCAATAAGCTACGTTCTAACGTTAAATTTTTGAAGATAAGAGATCCACGTGAACAGCTACTGGAATCAAACTGAACAAGGAGTTATATAGCCGTCTTTTACATTACACTGGCGAGTGATCTAAGACATTTTACTTTTTTCCTTGAACTTCAAGAGGAAAATCATCCTTAAAGATTTGAAAGTTTAATTAGTAGGGTGCAGTTTCTACTGACTCAAGTCGTTAGACCAATGCCCAACGTTTCTTCTTTGCAAGGTCTACTGCTGGCTAGATAGTATGTTGTTAGATTACCGATATCAAGCCCAGTTAGTGGTTTTTGAGTGGTATACCACTGAACCACTGATGCGAAATCCGCGATGATGACAAGGAGGCTATCTCGCCACCATAGTTGTAACCCGGAGATTTCTTGTTTGAATCAGGCTGCTACCTAAGTTTAAATAGAAACACAATCCGTTACTTCATTATCACTTGTGACTTGTTAACTAAAGTGGTAAACACTTTCATAATATCCAAAGACTGATGCGCGCTTCACCAGATGGACAAAGCAAACATCAAACAGACTTTATCTCAATCCCAAGAAAATGGAGATGCAACGTACTAAATACGAGAAGGTGAGAAGAAGCAGATGTAGGCTCACACCAGTACAAATAACTCCCAAAGTCAAATTGAAACCCTTCAAAGAAGCCGAAAATAGACCAAAAATTTATTTACAAACTCAGTAATTAAAAAGCGGACCTATTAACGTCAATTTCACTGTGGTCATAAGGAAATTTTGGGGATATCAAGCAACATCAGGACCAAGCTTTAAGTAGATTAACAACGAAAATCCGTAAAAGATTAGTGGAGGTAAGGTTTGATACATATCTTAAGAAAGTACAAGTGGCAGGACCAGAAATACCTCTTTACGAACACTTGAAGGCAGCTGTTGAACAGAAGGATAGTAAATCAGGAAATTAACCAATTCAGAAGCAAGCAATGAAAGAAAAACTTGAGCTTAGACTGAAACACTAAATGAAGCAGTGAAGAACAAGGTATTGAAGTAAAACAGATCACAGAAGTAATGGAAAAGTGATAACACTGAGGTGAAATGTTCAAAAGACTGTTCGATCGATAGTCTCTAGTCACACTTCCAGAAATACCATTTACGGCTACAGCACTGCTAGTAAACACCAATCCTCCAGGAAAGCTAAGTGTTGAATGCCATAAAGTTGGTGAAACCCGGAAAGGCAGCAGGACCACACAGAGTTCTTCGAGCTGCAGTGTAAGCGGACCGACAGACCTAATCGGACATGCTCACACCAAAAGAATGACAGGTCCTAAAAATCAGAAGCAAGACTGCCTCTTAAAACTATCCATAAAGAACGACCAAAATTTATGCAAGTTCTAAAGAAAGGTTTACCCAAGGTAGCGTCATCCTGGAGAGATTAAAGCATGCTCTGACCCCAAGTCCCTTCCAAAAACAAGCTGGATTTAGAGAAGGCAAAGCATGTAAGAATAAAACGGCGAAGCCATGCACCATCGCTTAGTGAACTGCAGAACCACAGTTAACTCTTTGTCTTCACTCTGTTGACTTTGAAAAAGCCCTCGAAAGCGTCGATCACGAGGCGAACATTTACTAACCTCACTGGAAAGCTGTGCAATTAGCATAATATCAAGTAATTAATTCACAATGGAAAGCTCACTGAAGCGTTTGTGGTGGGGACGGAAATGATATAAGGCTACATTGTATCACTTATGACAATCCTAATTGTGGTGGACTGGATCATGCAACATAACGTGGAGAATGTAAAGACTGGAACTGAAAAAAGAATTTGGTCGATCTTGACGTTGCAGACGATTACTGGTGTAGCGTAGACTCAGGTAACTAAAAGTGGAAACCAACAAGGTGGCCGAAGAGGTAACAAATACAGGACTCCAAGTGAACAAAGACAAGACAGAGGTGACGAGGATGGCCGGTCACCCTCAACAACAAGCTGCAATCACCATGAATGATGGAATTTGAAAAGAAGTCACCTGTTTCCATTACTCTGATAGCAATGTTTCAACTTCAGGCAGTATATATGAGTATACTGAAACCCACCAGAATCTGAGGAGCAAGGCAGACCTTCAACACTCTGAAGTCGGTCTGGCATGGAAATCCAAAATACTTAACACAAGGAAAAGATACGAATTTTCAGTGTTAAATCTATGCTTCCATATGTTCCACAGATAGAGCATTGGTCACTGAAAATGTTTTCAACAGGCTACCATAGACTTTCATTAACACCTGCCCTCGCTGACTCGATAGTAAAAACTAACTGTTCAGTGGAGAAAGGTCTCCAGAAAAAGATTAAAGCATTTCAACGGAATAACTAAGAGCATACTGTCCAAGAAATATGCCGAAATGAAAAGAAATGGACTGGATATATGCTGAGGAGACAGTTAATCACTGTAATGAAGTAGCGTGAGAAAGGATCAGGATCTAACCAGTTTCTTATCTAAATGTGATCTGGTGGAGACCTGGTAAAGCGAAAGTGAAAGCTTGTGGATAGTTGAGGAGGCAGTTAAGAAAGACGGTGAAGAACAGAATTCAATTTAGACGTGCTGTAAAATCCCCATGTTTCACTCACAACCCGAGAAACTAATGATAATAACAATAATAGAAATGATAGTAATTCTCACAGTTCTGCAAAAAAACATCTGCTTGAAATTGTGACCTCCAAAACATCAGCTGAAAATCAGAGGCATACCTTTTTCCTCTAAATAAGTTAAAAAATTAACTCAGTTTGTTAACTATCAGTAGACGTATAAAATAGATAATGAAATAAATTTTACCTGACATGAAAATTTTAGGTTTCAGCATTATGCTGCTGAAGGGAAAACAAGTTGCCGAGTGGATTGCTGATACATTTTTGTAAAAAGTACTTGAGGATTACCGAAAGTTGTCTTGAGTTTTTAAGATGACGAAAAATTCCTGCACGTGTATCGATAGGTACACAAGATCAAGATCCTTGCTCATTTTGAACTCTTCAAGCTTAATTGTAATACCTAACAGACACAGATAATAGGGCCCACACTTACACGTTTTGAAGTGAGGTAGCAATAGGACCATCGGTAACCTCAGTCGTAGAAAATATCTTTATAAATTGGAAAATGTGGCTCTCAAAATATTTAATCCTGTCGCAAAGATATGGTGGAGATATGTGCTGAATACTTTCACAGTGCTTCTTAAACAAACAAACTCAATCGTGAAGGCAAATAAGTTTACATTTTAACAGAAAATGAAAAGGGAGAATTAGCTATGTAAGACTGTAAGATGGGTAATTGAATTTTCAGATTTTCCCGTCGATTGACTGGACCGAAGTTCTTGGTCTCAGGTTGACATGTCGGCTTCTTGTGCAGATGCTTCGACGATTTCTGGGCATTTAATTAGAATTTAATTGGTGGATAGTGACTAGCAGTGGAATCCAGGATGCGCATTTCGTCCTATTTGGGTCTGGTCAGCTAGTGGATGTAGCTGCATTCCCCAGTGAGTGATGATGCTCCCACTGAGGCTCGAACCGAGTGGCCATAGCTTCAAACGCCAAAGCAGTCACATCCAGTGACGAGTCCCAAAAAGGACGAAATGCGCATCCTGGATTCCACTGG
>OX235273.1:92775756-92815184 GCA_944472155.2 Trichobilharzia szidati
CGCATGCAAACCGGCTATTTTTCAGTGTATTCTAATTCTGCTATTAGTGATATGATGATGACAACATTAATATGTGTCACATAACGTTATGTATCAATTAACAATTGTTTCTATTTACTCATACAGTCAGTTGCCTGTTAATCATCAGACCTTTCCAGATTTTCTAAGAATTCCTTACCGAACATTTTCTAAATGCTGAATTGAGGCTTTAAGGTCTCTTTCAAATTAATAATATGCCATCACAAATTTTGTCACTGTTTTATATTCCTAAGTATAACCATAAATTATGTAAGATAAAATTTCTTCGTTTATTTGGTTAATTTATGCAAATGTGACTGGTATCATACCAAACTTCCCATGTTTAGCGCTCTCACCATCGGTTAAGCGAATTTTACGAGTGCATCGACCTACTATCGAACCACGTGCGGGGTTGACGAGCATTCCACCAGTGCACCACTGAGTCATTTCTTACAATAATACACCCATTTTCTGGGTATTTATATCTTGGTTTCCTGGCGAACCTGACACGCTTATCTCAGGTTTTTGCCATACCAGAACAGTATGGACTATCATCCTATGGCGCTACCACTCGAAAGCTATCATCCTCAGTGATAAAAAGAAGGTCAAGTTAAATGTCCACTTCAAAATTTGAAACACCAGGCTGCATGCCATTTATTTTATGACACTATGAAAAAATTGGACATCTGGAATATACACTGAGAAAAGTTATTTCAGAATCAGCAATGAGACACACATTCTAGTGACACTGCATAATGTAGCTTTGCAGAGGTCGTGTTTAACACCAGACAAATAACTTTTTCTCTGTATGAATGTAAAGGTAATCCCCAAATCTGTCTTCAATTATTCATCTACAAAGATATCAGTAATTCAGAAGGAAACTTTGTGAGGATAACAAACTGAATTCCGGGCAAATATTTACACAAGACTGTATCAGTATGAGTATTACTGAAGGTCATTTAACACTAGGCAGTTTTGTTTTGCTCAATACGTAATCCCAGCTTTGCTAATAATTAAGATTAGAATCTTCAGGTTACGAAGCAAGTATTTTCACATTTTGTGCCGTGAATGAATCCAATGTTCCTCTGATTTTATCTTCTATTAGTTCAGTATATTTGGTCTGTGTTACGTAAGTGCATCTACTAGGACTCAGTAATTAGTTTGCATGTATTCCAGAAATTCTGTTGGCAAACACGAAATGCACAAATTAAAGGGAAATAAAAAGAAGTAATCAGCGTGAAATTTTGATCAAATGAAGTATAACCACTGTTTATCTACATAGGCGGCGTGGTAGAAACAGATGGAGCAATTTGTTTGTATAGATCCATAATAATAACAATAATAATAATAATGGATTTATCTTTCACTTGCTTCAATATTTTTGTCAGCGAAGGCTCCGTCTGTTCAGTGGGAACTATTTGAATTGATTGTTTTTGAAATTTCTATTAATTTGTTATATCAGGGATAAAGTACATTGAGTTTTTAGGAAACTTCCGGTAACAGTAAGCTAGTGGCTTTACCGAAAGCGGCTATTACATTTTGAACATGAAACGATTACATTTTAAATACCAGTCGAGATATGACTGACTTTTTAAATTAAACATACCAAATAAACAAACAAACAATTTCATAAAATGCAATCGAATAAAATGTAACAAACTTTTAAGATAAATGCTTTCGCATCGTATGGAAACGTCTGTAATTTTCAGTTATTAAAGGCTGACTTCCGTAAAATCTTGTAGTTCGTCTTCAAAATAGGAAGACTACAGACAATTCCTGATATCGAATTTATTAGTTTATTGAAGTAGAAGTTTTGGAGAAAATGAAAGATCTTTATGATCATTGTGACTTTCGCCTTCATGAAAGGCAATACAAATAGTGCAGGTGTCATATTTAAGGGGTAGAAGCTAAAACTTGGGTTGAAGTCAGACGAATGGATTAATTAATACACCTAACGTAAATAATTATTGAAGTTACACTCCAGCTGATAAAGAGCGCAAACATAAATTAACGTTAGATACCAAGGAAGAATTCAGTAAAACCTTTTGAGTTATATACATGAGGCGATGAAACTGTTACACAGACCAAAGCAAACATAATCGTTTTTGTTAGTTTATGTCAGTTCATATAGTTTCTTGAATATGAATACAAGAAAAGTAATCACAGTGAATGTCAAGGAACTTAACCCTAAGTTCCTATTGTTACGAAGACGCTCCGAACCGATAATTACTACGACTGATTCTCGACTTTAACTCCAAAACACCAGTGGTTGTAAGAAGGAAGTTGTATTATTTGGCAATTAAAATCGAGGTTAGTACATAGTCTGTAAACAAATGTTTTACAATAAGTATGCTGTACTTTAATTCGTATTCTTTCGTCTTCTTCCTACTTGTACACGATTTTTTTTTTCGTGCCTTCGAGTTACCCGCCACTGGCGACCAAGACCAATGAACCAACGTTCAATGTTCACTTCCATTGACAGTGAACGTCCTCCTTTGACCGAAACACATTAAGAATTGCAAAAAGTATTCTTACTAATCACTTTCACTATCACGCATCAGTTAAGATACATTTTCAGGGTTGTAGTCTAATGTGGATACTAAATATCACTTTAACAATTCTGAATAACCAAAGTGGGCATTAGAGAAGGATAAATTATGGTCTCCTATTGTACATTTCTTCTAAAAAATCCACAGTGGCATCCTGAAATATGATTTTTGATTATATATTTGAATAAACAGTGTTCAGCAGAAAGTGCAACATTTAAAAATGCCCATGAGTTACAGCCTAATAATAAAAAGATAATTACACCAAACCAAATTGAATGTTGATACACTAAGTGGAATAAACTTCTCGCGGAACCAGTAATTATGCTTTTGAAGTATGCATATTGTTAACAAACAGAAAATCATACTACTTGATAGTAGTAAGTAGTATGTGTTTACGAGCTAAAGAAGAATTAATATAGGATGGGTGATATGAGATTTAACTCCTACATTATCTACATAACCTGTCACCCACTACTACTAATACAACTCAGGAAATGATGTTATTAGCACATGATTCAAACTTCTTCGATGAAAAAGATTTAACAAACACACGAAGTAAAACACACACGTAATATCACTCTTCCCTTGAGATGTATGTGGTGTAAACTGGTATAGATAACAAGAATTATAAGAATGGATTATACAGTTTTCCAGCGATTATATCATTTAAAATCCCATACGCAGATAGTCCTTAATTCTTTTGAACTGTGATCAAGATTTGGGGGAATAGCTCCAAATTAACTGGATGCTGAGTGAGAAGTAGACAATTATAAAAATTATATTTGTAAAATCTCAGAGAAATTGAAATAAGTAGGAATTACTTAATTCAGTTTCGCTGAGATTTTACAAATATAATTTATAGATAGTCCTTTATTTCAAGATATTCATTATGTAGGTATTTAACAAATTACTTGTACGAAAAACACATAAATTTTTTGGCAATACTACTGACGCTTATTCATGGTTCTAAGTACTTACGACTCATCTTAAATGAACTTTATTGTTACAATAAGTGTTTCCAAGCTTCATCTTTATTTTATCCTGATTATAGCTTGGCTCCACACCGTATCTTTGGAACAATTATGGAATTTTCAACATGTGATATTGGTAGACCGAATTTCGCAGTCTGACCATTGACATCAGATGTGCGTCGGTAAGCGGTCAAATCCCGGACCATGTAGATGGTCGACTAGTGTCCTAACCACTGTGCCGGCCTCACGCCTAACCATCCCTCTTTACTGGCTTAAAGAAATTTAGGATTGCGTCAGCGGGGATAGAACACCAAACCAAGCGCGTGGAAAACGTTCTACTACTGAGCCACCAACGCACATTCACGTAATGAGGGGCATCAATACATTGGTTTCAGGAAAACCGAACACACCTGTCCCTGTGTTTTGCGAGACGAGACTAGCATGCAGTATCATCCTGTTGCGCAACCACTGGAAAGCCTTCTCCCTCGGTGGACCAGTTTATTCATTTATTATACCGCAAACGTAAATGAGATGTTAACGTAAATCGATGTGATGGAACATATATAAGGAAAGTATATTTGTAAGTGTAAACAAAGTTCTTCTAGTAGCGATAGAGACAATTTTCACCTCAAAGCGTGGATGGAAGAAACCATTTGATGTCCTACGGCATTTCATATACGCTCGGAAGCATTTCATTTAAAGGCTAAGTGACATCTTAAGCATTAATATCACTTAACGTTAACAATCAAATACCAGATTATAAGTTTCCAGACCGTAGGTGTTACGAACTTCCTGGAATAATTTGAGCGCCAAGTCAGAATGATTCATTATAAATTATTTAGATTAATCCCAGATTATTTAAAAAAATCAAAACAAGATTTTTTCTTAAACACGCTGGGACTAATCTAAATAATTTATAATCAAATACCAGACCTTAGAGAAATAATTAATCAGCTGAGTGATTTCAGTATGTCAGTGAATTATACGTAACTAGCAACTTCAGAATTAATCCAATTTCCATTAGCTACAGAGTAGTCAGCAAGGGATCACTATAACAACACTCGAAGTGAGCATAAGTGGGGAAGTTTAGGAAAGTATTCTGTAGAAAAAGAATTTATCCTATTGTACTCTGAAAGAAATAGCCAAATACAATAAGTCAGTGTGAGGTTGCTATCCACGCAAAATTGTGACCACCATTCCATACAGTCCTAAAAAAGTGCGGTAAAGTCCTCCTCAAACCTTTCAAAATATGTTATTCTACTTTTCATAGAGCAAAAAAGGAGTCTTCTGAAATTAGAACCACATTTTTGCTTTTTACCAGATGAAGTGATCAATTGCCTGCATTGACATTTTCTGGATTATTCGACATACAACCTACATGAAATCTTGCGAAATAACTTCTCTTCACCCTCACCTGCAAAATCCTGACTTTTAGATTTGAAAATCAAAACAAATGATTCAGCGAAGAGACTCTTTTCAGCGAATTTATCATCAAGCTGTACAATCGTATATATATGAATTTAGGAAGTTATATCCGGTGTGGGAATTGAATCATAGGTGTGAATGCATAAAATAATAATAATATTAATAATATGAAATGCAATTAAAACAAAAATAATTGTGATTGTAATCGTAGTTAAATGTCAAGTGGCAAAGTAAATTAATGTCAATTATAGAATAATTCTACAGCTGGGCTCCCATTGGTCGAAAACGAAACCTGATCCGGCCGCTTGCCACTCGTATTCGGCGCATATGTAGCCCTGATACTGTGGAAGATGAGTTATACATCTTGAGGAAAATCCTAATAGAAAATGGATTTCCACCACGTTTTATAGATAAGAATATACATTCAAATCCTAAAAAACGTGACTTATCAACCGTACTCAAGAAAATACTTTACATGAGCTTGGAATTCAAAGGGGACTTAGCTTCCGATATCATGAAACGAAGGATATCACAGTCCCTGAAAAGAACATTCCCTGCTGCATCTCTGAGAATAGCCTTTACTAGTCGACCATTACTGTTCAATAACCTGAAGGACAAGATCCCGCTGTTGACCAACTCTATGTGTGTTTGTCAATTCACCTGCTCGTGTGGAGCTAGGTATATCGGTCGTTCGACTCAAGTTTTGTCCAAGAGGGTGCAAGAACACTATCCTGCATGGTTACGAAAAGGTGGTAGTGGAGCAATAAGAAGCGCGATCATTGAACATCTGGTCGATAATGATCACCCTATCTCTATAGCCTCCGCCTTCAAAGTCATCTACAAGGCTAAGAGTAATTTACCGAAATCCCTACGTACCCGACTCATCTGTATTGCTGAAGCTTTGGCTATCGAAACAGAAAAGCCAGATCTCTGTGTACAGAAAAAGTTCGTTCAACCCCTCCAACTTTCATGGTCTTAATCCCTCTATGCTAAAGTATGGTAATCCCCAATCATATTTTGGCTCTACCATTTTTTTCATTTTTCCTTTTCATTTTTGTCTATTCAATTTGTATACTCTTCCTTATTAAGTCAATTGTTACTATTACTACTCTCACTTTTAACTGTCCCCGGTATTATTTCACTTGTTCCACTTGTCATTCTAAATCAATTCCTTTATGCAACATTAAATTCTATGCTATTAAATTTCACACAATATTACGTAACGTTTTTATTTTATTCGATTTGTCTACTAATCTTATAATTGCACACCCTTTTTCAAGTTCTATCCATCCTATGAATTATTCTATATATGACATTAATTTACTTTGCCACTTGACATTTAACTACGATTATAATCACAAACATTTTAGTTTTAATTGCATTTCATACTATTATTATTATTATTTTATGCATTCACACCTATGATTCAATTCCCTCACCGGATATAACTTCTTAAAACCATATATATACGATTGTACAGCTTGATGATAAATTCGTTGAAAAGAGTCTCTTCGCTGAATCATTTGTTTTAAATTTGAACCCAGTAGTTTTTTCATTGTCACAGCATGCTCAAAATAACAAGTATTACTTCAACTTCCCAGCTAATAGTGCCGATCATATTTTGTCAAGTACAACAGTAATATTAGTCGTCAAGCTTAATTATTATTCACATACGTTTACAAGCCTTCATACAACATTTTTACCAAGCATTAGCGTGACTGGCAGTTCATATTTGGTAATATAATTCGACATTTAATTCTGTTGAGTTATAATAACGCTGCACATCTCAAAACCACAAAGTACGTATCTACGCTTACACTTGAAATTGTTGGATGATGGATAATTTCTGCAAGATTGGCAGTAACGTCGTCCTTATAATTAACTGTCGACGGTATAAAGTCGTTAATTTTGAAAGAAATAATCTGAGTCCAAAGCAGTCAGGAAGAATGGAAATGAATGAGAATCGAAAACTATGAGGCTTTACAAATGAGACAGTGATTGTGAGTCTCGATAGAAGTCTCTTCGTACACCGATAATGTACATACACTGGAACAATAAACTCTGAATACAGAGAAACACAACTTCTCAGGGCGTGTTTAGTTGCCCCCCCCCCTCAAGAAGATGTCATCTGTAATTGTTTCCTAGAGATAAAATATTCAAGTGGGTTTATTTTATATGTTTTGACTTATTTAAAATTGCTGTAACGTTATATTTAAAAATTCTGTTTCAGTATTCTAATAACTTCATCAGATAAAACACAGTGAAACAGTATTATTTCATGGTGAAATTCCCAGTTTATTGCTTGCTGTCGTATAAGAGGCTCACATAACTCTCATATTTTGTCTGTATAGTTTCACCACTACCCATGCTTTGAATTTTATTGATATTCATTCTTATTGCAACGGCTTGGTGTAGATTTGATGAACATGGATTCAGTTGTCAACCTATCACCCCACCTACCCCTATTACTTTTTAGAACTGTAGCTCTGTCCCACCCTACTGTATGATTGTGTGCCAGTGTATGCATTGCGATCGCTGAGTTTTTCTCTAATCATTCCGCGATCAATGATTGTACACTGAGCGAAATTTGTATGTTCTGCTAAACTAACTGACCTCGCTCACTAGTTTGTCCTATGTAGCTGATATCACAATCACTGTAAATAATTTCATAGATTAAATTATTTTATCTAATCGGATCACTAGGGTTCATTAGCCCACATAGCTTGTACCTGAGTGTGTTTGTCAGTTTGAATGATATCTTCATTCTTGTTTATGATGAATCCCACCTACTGTTTCTGATATTCACCACTTGTGTGGAAGCCTTCGACTGTTCTCTAAGCGTCTTAGGTAATAATAATATGAAAGTGTTTGCTTCATCAAAATGAATCAAGATGTATGATAATCGTACTCTACCACAGTGCTCACATTATATGCTTGTATCCTCTTCATGTCTATATTTTGTACAGTTTGTCTGAATAATTGCCACAAATCATTATTATCGTTTTGATGAAAAAAATCAGGAGAATTTCGGAAGTAAAAAAATCAGATTTCATTTCGCAATGCTACGTTTAATATAAAATGATGAAAAGACTAACTGTAATGAGTCGAATAATGATGGGTGGTGAAATACCCAAAATACTCAGATCAAATGCCATAATGACTGAAATCATGAGGTAGTTGCGTGTGAACCTAACTTTGTACGATATTTTGAGATAAAGAATTTAGTTATTTGAAATAACTGTCATCTTGATAATTATAGAATACGATTCAAGCAAGTGAGTGAATGTTTTCATCAAATCCTCATCCGGTTTCACAATCACATAATAAATCATTGATCATAGACGTTTGAAACAATGTGGAAAAATGGAATCAAATATAACGAAGTAGAATGTAAGTAGAATAATAATTATAATCAGTTGTGAAACTAAGATTGAAATATTCAACTAGAGCAGTTAAATGCAAATCTGCAAGTATAACGGATAGTGGTAACATGAGCGAAGAAACAACTAATCTTGATAAAGTTCAACACAACAGACTAAATGAACCATGTGAGTAAAGCGTTATGAAGCCTACTTCTTTTTGAAACTAGTGCTGGTCGTATCAGCTAGAAAATCAATGGCTGATTTAAGATGGGGATATCTAGCTCAAAGAAGACATAACAACTGAAAAAACGTTTGCTATGAGCATATGTCTGACTAAATTTATTCGTTACTTTACTGTGCAATGAATTTAGTGTCAAAGGATCGAATTAGTAAATATGCAGTCCTGACCACCACACTGTCTCTTATTTCAGTGTCTCTGCCAAAGCAGTTGAACAGTACTTGACGAAATGGTGCTATGTAAAATTTTGGGAGAAGTCAACAAGTTGTTTTTCATTTCCAAACCTTGAAAAATCATGTTTATAAATGAAGCTTTAAATGCCACTTTGATAGTCATGTAATTCTCATTCACTGAACTGTTTATCGAATCAGAAGGAACTACTGTTGCAGAATGGAAATACTGACGTACACGTCATACCAAATCAAAATTGATAAAGTGGAGTGCAGCTCACTAACTCCTTGTTTTGTAAATTCAACACCCAGAAATACACATTCCATTTTTCTACTGGACTAACCGCATTAGTTGTACTCGGCTAAAATATAGGATATGTGTCAAGCAATCAGTGAGTGGAAAGGAATATGGCTGTCAGGAGACGCATTTTACAAGTTCATCTTAGTAACATAACGTGATAATCTAAGCATGTAAACATGATGAAAACACAGGCCAACTGACAAATAATCTAGTCCAATATGTGGGTAAGAAAACTAACTCTTTGCTTAACTAAACGCCTGAATGTCGGTGGAAAAAGTGAATCCAGCCATACAAATCTCATGGAAAAGGTGGAAAGCAATGCTATGAAAAGTTTTGTTCACTTATTTCATCTGTTAATGTTTTTAATTGGGACAGACCAAGTACCATAAGTGATGCATTGTACAGAACGTTATTTTGTGTGAATAGGCACTTGGAACAATAGAACGAAACAAATTCAGGAGGGGATAAACAATCTTGCAGTTCCAAATAAACGTTATTAATTCTGTGGCTGAAACTCCGTGATAAATAAAGCAAGTGAAAATAGGGAAAGCCATGAACGCAGAAATAAATTAAAAGTTTTCCTATCTGAAGCACACATATGTTTCCACTTGAATGTGAAGTGTCATTATTTTCGAAGCGATTTTGTAGAGAATTTTGTATTCTGTCCCTCAGATACTGTTTCAAAATAAGTGTACGATTTTAACGAGGAATCACATATATGCAGTTTTCATTACATTTATTGGTCCTCTTATATCACTCATGTCCAACAATCCACATATCATTATTTGTAATCATGTAATTTTAAGTGGGCTTCGTTGTCAGAACCAGTTGTGACTCCTGGGGTGGGTGGCTTTACGAAAGCTCGATCGTGTAAATTCGAAAAATTGACTTGCCTTGCGGAGTTGCGTAGCTGACGGTAAGATGTTAGTACATACACAGCTCAGTAAACTAATTCAGACAGGCTGCATGACCGACTACAAGAGATCTGCTAAGAAAGGCTCCATCAAACGATTAAAGCCAAGGCTGTATTCGCAGAAGGTGATGATGGTGAATCTTGCATTGCCTTAGTGGCAACAAAGTTTGTGTTTTCATCATATCGTCTTCTGTCCTGTTAAAGTTTATTTCTACTCAGAACATTCTCTCGAACCCTGCCTTTATGTTTCCAAGTACGTTAGTTTCACTATTCTCAAAATAGTCCATCCTTTTGGCCCTTAATTATTCCGGACTAATGTTATTTTTAGTTCTCAAAAATTACTCCTCATCATGGCATACAATAAGTGTTCAAATCTCCAATGCAATATATATTTTTGTATTGTTCAGGTTGTACCCAGTTGAGAAGAATTCTCACAATAATAAAAGATGAGCTCATACTATCCTGATAAGTTTGTCATTCTCTCCTTGTTCAAGCTAATCATGGGAAGGACTGTATGAAATTAATTTTCACGTGACAATGGGTGATCGCTGTAGAGTGTACTAAAACAGGAATTGAAAGCTCCTCTGCAGCAGAAAGACAGTAAGATACATGTTAATTCCATTTTACCACCATCTCACTCAAGATTTTCAACATGAAATCTCAAAAGGTTGAGGAATGTTAGAAATTCAGTTTGACACAAATTATAAATAAAAGTAGGTGTCCTGAAAGCACTGATCCGGTTGCATGGCAAGTATTGCTTCTTAAACAGAAATATCGCTCCAGTAAATTTAGTAAGTATACAGAACACCCGATATAGGTACATTGTTTGATACAGAATCCAGCCACTACATAGACTATATTTCGGCCATCAGTCCGCATACACGCCATCGTTTCGGGGGAGATTTCTAGATAAGGATAGCGAGTTGTTAGCTGGTAAGGAAGGCAGGAAAGCCACTCCATATTTTTTGAATTATTCGTATGTCTAGGTTGTGCGTCAGAAGAGTTTGTTTCATTTCCTTCAAGATTAGTGATACATCTTAATTAATTTTCACATTTTTATCTTTCAACTAACCTTCCACTAGTGATAGTGACATGACTGTTCACCGTAATCATTTCCATCAATTTTATAATGATGTTCCGTTGTATTTTCCTTTTTAAAACTCATAAATTTCTCACTGATATAAGCAATCGAATGGCCTACATTATTGTTACCATTCTTCTCTTGTGTAAATGAGTGTAGCTGAGTAATAGGCGATGTAGTGAGTCATGGAAAGTTGTTTCGTATAAAGAATTACGAAGATAAATTGAATATTCCCATAATTTATTCAGAACAAAATATTTAGAGAGAACATTTGTTTTCAATAAATTCTTCTTCAGGCTCTACAATTATAAATCCATTAATTTAAGCATACAATAGCCAGTAAAGTCAAATTAGAGTCATATCAGAAAGTGTATTGTGGAACAAGTATAAGATGGGATGGAACAATAGTCAGATAGTTTTTTAATATGCATGGTCAATGAGAAGAAGAATTTATTGGAAACAGTTGTTCGCTCTAAATATTTTGTTCTGAATAAATTATGGGAATATTCAATTTACTGAAATCTAGTGAGCATCCCGTAGCTCTAAAGGAACTCAATGAGTACCTAAAGTATAGTGCTAGGCTCACAGAAGCAAAAACGAACGTGGAAATTATTCGAAATTGTATATGAACAACCGGTATCCTAAATTATTTTCAAAATCCCTTCATCGAAGCAAAACACGACCAAACGAAAAGTCATTAAAGCGATTCGCCGTTAATCAAATCGAACCCCTTCAAGTTTATATATCAGAACTAGAGAGAAATATTTCTCAAAGACTTTACGCCGTCGATAAACTTCCTCAGAACCTGAAAGATTTATCTACTGACTACGTTGATGAAGTTTTAAAATCTCGAGAAAGCAAGAAATTGATATTATTAACCAAAGGACTAGATACAGAAACGACTGAAACTAATTTTCCAGTTGACTTTAACCGGTGCGTTTTCAATTTTTCCCCTGTATGCCTAGGTAAGACACATTTTGAAGCTTTATCTCTCGGTTTAAAATTCTGTGACAGACGTAATCAGGTTTATCATTTAGGGACTGATGTTCAATTTTAAAACCTATTTGCCCAGACAAGCGACCTTACTCCTTCGTCCAAGTATGAGCTAGAAAGATTTAAAAGTACCCTAATCGATTCCTGCTATCAGTTTAAGAATAGCAAACATCCTGCCAACAGTCTACTTACAAAGAAACACCGAGAGGCATTACGTGACCTCAAAAAGAACGAAAATCTGATGATAACTAGACCTGATAAAGGATCTGGTACAGTTATCATGAATAAGAGTGATTATTTAGACAAAATGAATATGATTCTAAGCGACCATACGAAATTTCAAAAGCTGAGCAGCTGTAAAGACACAACTGAGGCAACCGAACGCCAAATGACTAAGACACTAAAATCATTAGTTGAGAGTAATCTGATTTCTAAGGATACACTCGACGAATTGAAACCCTCAGGTACGCACACACCAAGACTTTATGGTTTACCGAAAGTCCACAAGCTGGGAGTACCACTACGTCCCATCTTAGATATGTGTCAATCTCCTTATCATTCTACAGAAAAGTGGTTGGTAAAGGCACTAGAACCGTTACATCGCGAATTAGTCAAATTCAGTGTAAAAGACGTATTTAGCTTTGTGGAAACTACCAAAAGCCTGAATGTAAAGGGAAAGAAAATGATGTCACTGGATGTAGCATCATTATTCACCAACGTCCCACTGCTTGAAACAGTCAACTACATATGTGACCAGCTGATAGAAAGAAAGACAGATGTAGGAATCCCATCCGAAAAAGTCAAACAATTATTATTGAAATGCACAATGAATGTTCAGTTTATGTTCAATAATGGTTTTTAAAGACAAGTTGGTGGTGTAGCCATGGGATGACCTCTGGGCCGTATGCCAGCAGATATTTTCGTGACAAAGCTTGAAAACGGTCCACTTAAAGACACTATTAAAGGGTTTGACTATTATTGTCGATACGTAGATGATACCTTTATCGTTTGTGATATAAATCTTCATAAACAAGAGCTTCTAAATGCTGCTAACAGTGTTCACCCAACTATTCAGTTTACATGTGAAGAAGGAGACAATAACAGTTTACCTTTCCTAGACGTCCTCCTTACCATGAAGACAGACGGGTATCTACAAAGGAAATTATTTAGAAAGAAAACTTGGACGGGTCACTACATCCATTTCCATAGCTTCGCACCGATTCAGTACAAAAGAAACTTAGTTAAGTGTCTTAGCTATAGAATAAAACGCATATGTTCAGGGGAATGCATTAAGGAAGAATCGCATAAACTGAAACTCACACTGCAAGAAAATGGATATCCACAGAACTTCTCAAAGAAGTATATGTCAATACCTATGACAAGGTAAAGGTGGATACCGTAGACAAGAAAACTTTGTATCTTAAGTTAAGTTACAAAGGGGAAATTGCAGCTGACATTCTTAAATGTCGACTTAATAGAGCAGAAGATAACACATTTCCTGCAGCTAAACTGGTACTCAACTTCTCAACTAAACCAGTACTCACACAGCAAGTAAAGGATAAATTACCAAAGATGGCCTCATCAGTGTGTATCTATGAATTCAACTGCTCATGTGGAGCTAGTTACATTGGCCATACTCAGAGTGCTTTATCCATGCGCGCGCGTGAACATTTACCTGCATGGTTGAGTAAAGGAGTAACCAAATGTGTAAATAGTGCAGTCTTAGCCCACTTGGTAAATACGGGACACCCGATAAAACTTGACCAGGGGTTCTCAATTGTTTACCACGTTCCTAGTAATTTATCTAGAGGAGCTCGACTACGTCTTCTATCAGTAGCTGAAGCGGTGGCAATTAATACCAGAAGATCATCTCTTTGCATACAGAAGAAGTATGTTCAACCTCTATGTTTACCTTGGCCTACAATAAAGCCAACAAATCCTCCATTAACACTATAAATTCCTTCCACAATTTTCTTTTCTTTCCTTCTTCTTCTATTCCTCTGTTTCAATGACAAACATTCAATTTCGACTTTTATGATTTCATGACCTGTCTTATGATTTTATTACCTAAGGTTTAAGTAATGCTTTTCTAACTTGCTATCGTATTTACAAAATCCTGTTCATTCCACTTCATTATATTCATTATTACTATTTGACAATCATTCATCAATAGTGCTTGTAATTTTACACCATATCGTCGTTATTATTTGACATTCTTATTGTCGTTATTTTCAACCTTGAACTTATGTCTAGTCCTCTCCATTCGTTGGTTTATTTTCACCCTAATTACACACACGCTCGAAACCTGTATTTTCTGTAGATTATATTTATATATATACACACATCATTAAATTAAATTACTTCATCTCATTTTGTCCTATGTTCTCATTGACCATGCATATTAAAAAACTATCTGACTATTGTTCCATCCCATCTTATACTTGTTCCACAATACATTTTCTGATATGACTCTAATTTGACTTTACTGGCTATTGTATGCTTAAATTAATGGATTTATAATTGTAGAGCCTGAAGAAGAATTTATTGAAAACAATTGTTCTCTCTAAATATTTTGTTCTGAATTACGAAGATATCAGTTATTGCAGAAACTGATAGAAACCGACTCCAGGCATTTACGAATATAAAAAGTGAAATCGAAGTATTTATTTACATTTCTATGAATTCACGAATAACATATTCAAAAGTAGTCAGATATATGTATATCGTATTATGTTTTACTGCGTTGTGTTCATATGTGATCCCACATATGGAGTTAAAACTCAAATGTCATGGGAGAAAATCTAGAGCGCTTCAACTGTAATTTATGCAGTTATTGAAAGTGTGTAAAATGTTTATTATTCTTCTTGCATATATGTATCTCAGTGTTGATAACTTCATTCGAGATATTGCTGTGATACAGAGATAAATTCAATATCAAATAAAAGTTTCTTTTTATCGAATAACAGTTTAGCACATGGCCTAGATTGTATTCTTAAGTTAGTGCGTTATATTTTCAACAGAAATGTGTAAATCTGATAATATTGATCAGTTAAACAAGGCGTGAGCTTTTTGTTTTTGAGATATTTTGTGCAGTGGTTTTCGTGGTTAAAGAGAATAAAGATTTATCGAAAATAAGCTCTTAAATGTGTGTGTTACAACGTGATGTTTTATTTGAAGCTTTAGGTGTGTGTAGCTGTTTGAATGCCTGACAGTTTCAATCGAAGTATGTCTGTTGCACACAAATCTTTTTTCCGTTATCACTATTGACGAACTTCGTTGTTCAAAATATGTTGATTATATTCAGCTGCTAAAATTGTTGGAAAGGATTTTAATCTTTTTTATCATGCAAAAAACACATTTTAGATTTAGAATAAATAGTCGCAGTTAAGAAATTAAAGTTGCACAACGATATGTACAATATTCATTGTACATGTACTTCGGAAAGGAGAGCTCTCCCATTATTTTTCCAGATACTACTTTACAGTTATGACAGAGTCACTAAAATAAGAGACAACGTAGTTGTCAGAGTTGCATATTTACAAATTCAATCCTTTGACACTAAAAGCAGTGCACAGTAACGTATCGAATGAATTTAGTCAGACACATGCTTATAGTAAAGGTTTCACAGTAGTTTTGCTTTCATGTAGCTAGATATCCCCATCTTAAATCACCCATTGTCGTTCTACCTGATACGATCAGCACTAGTTTCAAAAAGAAATAGGCTTCAGAATGTGGTACTTGCATGGTTCATTTAGTCTGTTGTACTGAACTTCATCAAGATTAGTTGTTTCTTCGTTCATGTTACCACTATCCGTTATACTTGCAGATTTGCATTCAACTGCAGTAGTTGAATATTTTAATCTTAGTTTCACAACTGATTATAATTATTATTCTACTTACATTCTGCTTAATTACGTTTGTTTTAATTGGTCTACATTGTTTCATATGTCTATGATTAATGTGTTATTATGCAGTTTTATATCCTGCTGAGAATTTGGCGAAAACTCTTATCTGCTTACTTTAATTGAATTTTAAAATTCTCAAAATGCGAATTATTTAATTAATGGTATTCTCTGTCACAACTACCAATATGGAATTAGGTTTACAAGCAATTACTCCATGTTTCCATTCATTAGAGGATTTGGGCGAATTATCTCATGTATTTCAACTCGCGTCATCATTCGGTTCATTACAATTTAGTCTCTCGTCATTCAGTATTACACGAAGAATTAGAAACGGAACTTGCAATACAAGCACGGGCACACAATCACACAGAAGGGGGAACAGAGTTACAGTTCTAAAAGGCAGTAGAGGTAGGCTGAAGGAGACGTTGATTACTGAATCATTGTTCAAGGAAACTAACCCAAGCAATTAGAATAAAAATGAAGCAACGCCAACGCCAGTTACTAGTTGCCTATTAAGTATACTCATGTCCTTGAAAATCAGTGACACATATTAAAATCACTCTGGTGATTATTTCATTCTGTAAACTTTGATATTTGTTAGTTTGTGTTCAGTGATGTGAATGCACATCGCTAAGTCTATGAATTAAATGCTTTAGAGAGTATATGAAATGTCGTTGGACAACAAGTGGTTGTTTGTCATATTCGCTTTGAAGTGAAAGTCGTCTCTATTAGTACTAGAAGAACTTTGTTTATGCTTACAGATATACTACCCTGAGACATGTTGCTTCAAATCGAAACCGGTTAACATCTCATGCAAGATAAATTGTGATACGGTCTATAATGAAAGCAGGAATAATCAGTGGATTTATTAACCGAGACACTCGCATTATTGTAAAAAATGTTCATGTATGCACACAGATATAACTGGATTCTGTCGTTTTTGACGAAAGGCATTCCTAGCACATAAACGTAATTAAAACTGAAATTGCTTTGTGTTGTATGGAATCTTATGAAAGTAAAATTCAAGAAATGTGTAACTGCTCACTGTGCAGTTTGAACATGCAATGACAATGGCAAGAATACTGGGTTGAAAGCGGGAAGTCATTATTGGGAGGATATTAGGGTGAACAACTGTTACTCAAGAAGAACAAGCAAATTTAATGTATCAAATAAATTTCAAAAATATCAATGATGAGCAATTAACAGTTCAGCCCGTAAAAGTCTGTTGCATTTTGTTGTGGCCTCGGCGACCTAAAATTCACAATAAAATAATTGGAAAGCTGGGATGAGATCTTGTGTGCAGGCTTTTGCGACGATATTTGTATAAAAAATGAATATCAGGATATCAAAGGACAAAGTAAAGACCTATATATACGTTAATATTGAGCTAATAATTTACAGTACAATATCTTTTCTCTAATTTCTCAGATCATGACCACGTGAAAGGTTAAAGAGCCTGAAGATGAATTTTCAACTCATCCCTCGAAGTTGATACATGAAGCACTGTGTTAGACAAATTGATTCACCTTATTCAATGGATATGCATGCACAAGCGTTTTGGTCACCCCTGGAACCCATTGGCGATTCGTAGTTCATTCATACATGTTCATATGACTGACGACACATAAATTTAGAAACTGTGTGATTTTCTCTGAACCGAAGTACTTCGTCTCCGAGATTTCATCAATTTATGTATAAAGTCATGGGTGTAGATTTCGTCAGGTCTATTGACCAAATCTCTACGATGAAATATTTAAGCTCGGAGAACACCGAACAGCTCCGGTTTCCATTCTGAGAGATAAATAACTTTCATTATTGCGGAGTGATTTCTAACTAGTGCCAAAATCTCTGCTAATTATTGACCTTCAGATCGGCAAGCTGATCTAGTCATGCCTAAGCCCAGACGTATAGGCAGTCATTCCTTGTGAGTGTACTGCAAACCAGAGCGGTGTGAGAACGTTGATCAACAATTCATGTCTACTTCAATAATATCAAAATTATTCAATGAGTCTTCCTCCAGTTTTGAAAGAATGTTTTCAGCTGCTTTTCTACTTAACCAATATGTTCTTTCACTCCAAATTTTTTAGTCATCTTGGCGTCATCAACGAGAATAATTTCAATTCTTCTGTATAATCTGATGACTTAGTTATCGTCATCTAGTAGTAGGATGAATAAACCTTTACAGCTGGTCAGTTGTTTTATTTCTGTGATGTGTCGCTTATTGAGAAAACTTTGATATTTCCCTATCGGTTATTAGATTTCAGGCAGCTTTCTGGAACAGTCGATCTGAAGCATTTCAGTTCCTCATCAGAGACGGGAACTAAGTCTCTTGTTTGGCTGATGCAACTCTCAGACTCTGCTTTCGCATGAAGAGAGGATTTGTTAGATGTCTGACGAAAGGCGATGAGGCCTGTAGCTGTCTTTCAGTGGGCATCATGGTGGAGAAGCTAAAATAAGCAATATTCTCGCACCGTAGTGTCCAACTCTGCTTTTATATGTGACTAAATATATGTGTATGGACACTGTGGCTGCCACTAATAAATCAACAATCAGCTTACCATATCAGGAATCACTGAGACATGTTATAGCTGAAAATGAAGAAATGATGATTGCGTAGAGTGTTATATTCTTAGATATGATATGACAAATCTCACATGAAGGCCACCATACTTTGAAATGGTATTCAGAGGAGTCTACGAAATACCTACTCATTTTGGTCTTTGTTTAGACTTTGTTGTCTGCTTATAATTGCATCTTTCTGGCTATATTCTAAAGTAATTCTAATTGGTTCAGTCCTCTGATTTGTCCGAGTTGGCCTACTACTCACTCACCAGCAGTTGAAATATTTTTACTACAAATAAACAAATCTGAATTATTATTTTGTTCCTTTTATTTCATCCTTCTCAGTACACGGCCAGTCACTGCTTCTGCTCAATTAAATGTTGAGGAGAAATTTCTTTCTTAGTTGTCTTGGTTATCTACACTAATTCATTGAACACTTCACATTGATCAGTCAAAAAGAACCAGAAGGAGTCTAAACACTTTCTGCTAACATGGTGATGCGTTGATTATCCAATTATGGAAATACATTCCCCCCTTGACCCTTGGGAAAGTGAAGTAACTCAGTGCAAACTGAAGGCGACACAGGACATCACTTTGAATAAAAGCGTTTGGAAGACCATTCCATTCAAATAAGATTGACAAGATTTTGTTGTATAATTTTTAAAATGCTAATCAAGCGCCTTTAGTCTGGCATCTCATTATATGCTTACATAAGCAATGTAATGTTGAAACCAATGGTAAACAAGTCTCCTTGCCTCCTATTATCAACTTTGTATAGATTCTACAACCAAGAAGAGGCAGTATCATACTAATAAACTGAACAGAATCATTTGCTCTACACAACTTCATTCGAGATATCGCTGTGATACAGAGATAAATTCAATATCAAATAAAAGCTTCTTTTTATCGAATAACAGTTTAGCACATAGTCTAGATTTTATTCTTATGTTAGTGCGTCATATTTTCAACAGAAATGTGTAAATCTGATAATATTGATCGGTTAAACAAGGCGTGAACTTTTTGATTTTCAGATATTTTGTGCAGTGGTTTTCGTGGTTAAAGAGAATAAAGATTTATCAAAAATAAGTTCTTAAATGTGTGTGTTACAAGGCGATATTTTATTTGAAGCTTTAGGTGATTTTAGCTGTTTGAATGCCTGACAGTTTCAATCAAAGTATGTCTGTTGCACACAAATCTTTTCTTCTTTATCTTTTTTATCATGCAAAAACACATTTTAGATATAGTATAAATAGTCGTTAAAATAGTTCATGCTCACACTTCTTCATCTGGCTCATACAGCTTTAACCATGTTGTCGCGTCTTCTTTTATGCTTCGTCATCGTAGTCATCTACAGTGAAAAAACGTTGGGTAAGTCTTGATGATTTTTGAGTTAATTTCTTATTGAGTCTATATGCAAATTACGAAAATTGGTCGTAAGTAGGATAAGGATTTAGATAAGTGAACACAACAGCACAAAGTATTACTTTGCCACTGATTTTCTCATATGAGTGTATCCGTACTGTTAACGTTCATTTCACCACACTCTCGTGGTTTATAACTGACAGAATATATTATGAATATAGTTGGAAATTAAATATTTCATAAAAATGAATATAGTCAAATTTATAATGGCAACTATTTCTCTAAGTGGATATTAGATTCCCCTTAGAAGACATATAAATTAAGAAAGCAGTCAATATCTTGATGCAGATAGGCTTAGAAATTTCAATCACACCCATCAAATACAGCAGTCAACACTCAGCAGGTTTGTCTGTCAGTATTTTTAATCATACACAAAGCAGAATAGCCACAAATTAATTCATCTTCATCTATCATTGTCAAATGATAGTAAGTTGATGAATAAGCCCTTCGTGCTGGAAATGTTACCGCAAACTAATCTTATAAAAAATTATTACTGAAAAAAACTATTCATTCATAATTGTGGTTTCCTGGATAGAATGAGTCATCATATTTATCTACTGAGTTCTAATGTCAGTGTCTACTTAACAAGAACGGTGTAAATTAGAAAAAGGACAGAACGCGAGTGGTAGTTCCCATTGCGATCCACTGCTAAAATAATGTAACTTCTTACTATTTAATCAATTCAGTGATACTCGCATTATAATCAGTTAGGTGATAATGCTTGCCCTTTAGAATGATAGTCTCTACCGATTGCACTCACACATCTTTGTGTTCTCGCAGTTGTTTATCAGCGATAATTCACATTTGTGATTAGGACACGTTGGCTAGTGGATATAATATTATAATTTATAATAAAACATTGGGGTGATAAAATCAGCTGTATAGATGACGTGGCTGTTTTTCCTGTATGTGATTTCAAGAATTGGTTACTGAAGGATTTTATGTTGTGGCATGTAAATTGGCAGCTGTTCAATCTGTCAACGCAAAGTAACCCTCAGATTCTCGTTCTATGAGCCACTTTAGGGGACTCAACCTAATTATCACCAATGATTGGACTGGACTGTGTCAATGGTTACTAGGATGGTAATGTAAAATCCACTCGTTATCTTTTCTGAGACTTGACTGACTACGTATTCCAGAAGTGATCGTTTTGCCAGCCTACTCGATAAAAAAGTATTTCGCAGCCCTCAGTTTTGAGTCAAGTTGTAAGTCATTTCAATCGGAAGCTCTACAATACAAAGCAGTACACGAACAAACCGAAAACTAACCACAAATCTCCTTAATTGCTGTTCAAATAAGAAATTTTAAATCATTTTTAGTCATACGGTTAGCGCAATATTCATCTAGTTTCTAATCACCTCCTCAGTCAAAAGTATGCACTTATTTTAATGATCAGTATGTTTTATAACAAGAGCTGTATTAAGCTGACATGTGTCCTCTTTTGAAAATCCATCACTTGTCACTCACCTAATAGAACAAATTTTCAAACTAATCACTTGCACTAGTGGTGAGCAGTAGAAAACAAGATGAGTGTTTAGTCCGATTTGCAACTGCTCTGGTAGATATCCTTCGAGTTCTTAATCCTTGTCATATCGATGCATCTCTCTCTCAAAAGCTTAAATGTAAAACTTAAAGTAAACAATTTGGCCAGGATCATCAACAGGAAATGATAAAATGACTAAATAATTACCCCTATGTCTTGTTGGATAATTTCTTCCAGTTGTTGTTTTCCCGGATATTGTTCAGTGTTTATTATGACGTTTGATCAGTGATACTATTAAGTTTACACTTACAAATCGTTATCATTATCATCAGGTACTAATAAGGATAAGAGGGAATCCATGTAGTACATACTATTTGTCGTTCGAATCTGTTAAAAATTAACTGAAAGCGGATCTGACTGTGAATAGATGTTTGAGTCGCGCTCGAAGCTGCAGAAGTGGCCACAGTGCAGCTTTCTATCGTTTTAATTCGAATATTTTGGCCCAAATTTTCTAGGGAGATATTCTTAGTATCATGTATACAGATGGTATTTATGCCAACTTCAAGCAAATAAACTATTTTAGTTTGTTATCACAATGCTATGTTTTTGATAATAGAGAAAATCGAATTTGAAGATCCTGCCGTCTGACAAATAGGATCTCAATAGAATTGTAGATTGTATATCGAGCAATGCATTCGGAATTTTAGACATTGTGATTATCAGATAAAGCAATTGGTGTATAGAAATGACAACATATTCGATTTCAGCAGTAAGTTACAACAAGCATCTGTCAGTACGACACAAGAAGATATGAGTAAATCACCCTTTAAAAGGGATGGAAAGAAAATAATTGAAACGGGACATTAATGAAAAATCAACTGTACAGTTTTGTTGGGAGTCCTCATCAGTAATGACACATGCAAAGAACCCAGAAAACAGTGATCACCATTCATTTTCATATCCAGAATATCTCAGAGATAGCAGTCTTATAGCCGAAGCTCATTGAAACTGCACGTTGTCAGTAACCGAAGGAAGCGGAAGTAAATATTTTGCAATAAACTAAAGAACAGAATATTTGTAGGTTAAATGTTCAACGTGGTTTCGGGAATAAGCTATGCCATCCTGAGTGAATATGCCGGAGGTTATATGACCAAATGAATGATTAGATAATAGAAGTTCTAGTTTTTATTTAATGAGTATCAGATAACTAGAAGATTCAGTTATAACCTTCTGCTAAAATGAAGGAATATTGCATGTGTTTGCATATTATCATGGTGTGAAGGGATTTGATGTTAGTCATTCGTTTGTCTGAAAGAAGACCACTTACATTCTAAATCTATAACCTGTAAATGCATTAACAAATTCTGCTTCGAGATAATCTGACAAATACCTGGTTATCATTTTATTGGTAATCAGTATTTCATATCATAACTACAGCAGCCATTAGACAATTTTTCGAAAGGAATATTGTTTGTTCAGACTAACCCAACTCGTGATATGGGAATATTTTAGACTACTGAATTGGATGTTTATGTTGTACTGTGGAATAATAGTGAGCCTAATCAGGTCGCTTAAAACATTTTTTTCCAACAATCATTAGACATTAGAAAACAATAGCATGCAATGCTCAATAAAGTGAACACCGTGAATTATTGGTATTAGATGGTTGGAGGCAATCGGCAGGAAGCCTTGGACCTAGGTTTCGTGCTAGTTGGCACTCATCAGCAAGGCGTATCTGCAACCTTGAAGGAACTGATGTCCCTTCTGAGATTCGAACCCGCGTCACCCAGTGCTGCAGTCAGAGACGTTACCACTGAGCTATTCAGGCTCTCGACTGACCTCCTGTAGGACCGTATTGGTATATTTTTTTGATTGAACAGTAGTCAGTAACTAGTGTAATGTGTCTCCAACCATCTAATACCAATAATTCACAGTGCACCGTAATGGCGAGCCACCTAGCATGGTGGCCACATTGCAAACATGACTGATAGAATTCAGTCTGCACCGAAGATAGGACTAGACACATTACACTAGTTACTGACTAGTGTTCAATCAAAAAAATAAAGTGAACACCGTTACCTGTTTCTTCAAACGCCCTTAGCATGAATTTCGACCTTGTCAAAATGTTAGTATCATATACATTATTGTCCTGTTGACTCTTACTGCGACCGCAAACTCACGCCAAATACTGTTAGTTCCATATCTAGTTCCATACTAGTGATATATTAAATGAGAGATAAGCGCTGTGTGTGAAGTGTCATTCAGAGAATTAAGTTACAGCGAGACTTCATAGTTAGCAGTCGCTCTAAATTAACCATTAATTCGGTTCCACTCCACATACAGGCACTCAAATGTTTCTCTTGCCAATGATAAAATATCATTTGGAAGATGTGGGAATATGGTGTTTCAAAGTTTGGCCTGAATATACATGATTATAAGCTGATGATTTATCCATAAATAAGGAATCAAGTGGATAGAAATTTTGACAGAATGTGGCTATGGTGCAGAAAAATATGAAGCATCCCTGACTAAACGTCAAAACTGAAGGGATGAGGGAACTACAAATTTGACGATCTGTCATCTGATAATCTTGCAACTATCATTGTTGTTTTTCAACGATGAGTTTATGACAACATTGGTTTTCATTTGCAATTCTACTTTAGAAGTTTAGGCAGATTTTGAGTATGACTTCGTGTACAGGTGAAATATGCATGATTACAAGTTGATAGTAATTTCGTCTGTTTTATCATGCTATTCTTCGTTATATTTGTGATCACAGATCGCCTCACTTTTTCATCCTTGTTACTGATAGAAACTTTGTCATTGTTTTCATTCTTATTATTATGCCTAATCGCACAATTTATATGCACAATCTTATTATCCCATTACCAAAACATCGTGACTGGTTTATATTTGAATATCTATTTGTTAAGTTATGTATAAATAGTAACGTTTATAAATTTACAGCTGATGGTGAGTAATGCTTTTAAAATGTCACTAGTATTAAATGCCTTGTAATTCCGATATTTCATATATAAACAGCTACAAAATTAAAAATGAAGTAGCCAGTACCCACTGATTCAGCTCATACTCATTGCTTGTATTTCTTTTGTTTCCGTATATTGATGGTGCTGTGTTATTTTTCCAAAGAAGCGTAGTCGGCTGAGGACTTATATGCATAACTAAACTATTTGAAATTACATCAGTTTGCGATTTCCTTGTCTTTGAGTCTGTTCCAACGCTGATTTTTCTGCTGATCCCTCATTTCAAAACCCTTATTACGTTACTCCTTGGAAAATATTTTCGAAGCCATCAATTCATACCTACGAGCCAGTCCGTCTTACATATAAATGTGTTTTATTTCAGATTATTTCTTGAAATGACTAGTTTCCATAATAAGTTCACTTCTGTAATTTTGCTGTGTGAAATTTTCACAAGTTTTGTGAGCGAACTGTATGGACTAACAAGACCTAGGAAGCCCATCTCACGTAGCAAGTGACTATTGAGAATGCAGATTTCAGGGCATTGTGTGTAATTCTCATGTGTCATTTGAAGTCATACTGTACGACATTATGATATCTTCCCTATCATGTTCAAAACAATTCTTCGGCATTTATTATCTTATTGGTCAGAGTCACTTCAACGCATGATATACCGAGATGTTGGTTTTCAAGGATTTGACTGGTTTCAGAAATTCATCATGATCTGAGGTCGGTTAGAGAACAATTGAATAACCCGGGAGTACTGGACAACTGTTTAGCCCTAGCTTCAGGACTCTTCATCATTACGCACGGACCATGGTTAAAACCTAGGACCTTGAGGTTACAACCCCAGCTCATGGAACAGTAAGCCACTGGAACCTGATCCAATGGCCCACGAAATCCAACTACCGCTCAGCCAGGATATGACGTGACCACTAGACAATGTCATCGGTGAGTATTTTTCCTCCCATCGACCTGCCGATATACTGTTGTACGAAAAGCGTGTGAATCCAGGAGACAGTTAACCGAAGCGGAGCTAAATCAAATCAGGAGGATCAAATTCACGTTTAAGAAACTAGTTGATTTCATAAATAAATGTGAAGAGCTACTTCAGATATTTGAAATTATCTCTCCATAAAAGACGAGGACAGTAAGTTCGCCTATAAAATTATCTAGAGAATGTATAAGCATTTACTTTATTCTGTCTATTCATTTTTACAATGCTGCTTTTTTTACCCTCAATAATGTTCTGAAAGTGACAATTTTTGCAAACACATATTCTATTTTACAGTAACAGTGAATAAAACTATTGAGTAGTTTATTGAAAAGATATTTCTACACAGACAGAAATAAGGTATATATTTTGTGAAAGCCAATTCACCTATGTATTGTGGAAGTCTTCGCATTACGTTAGATAAAGCTAAGAATTTCTGAACGAAAACAATATCTACCACTGATTCTGCTTGATTGAAACTAATATTATCATAAAATCGACAAGGCTTTATAATTCCGTTAGCGAGGTTCGTTTCGATCGGTCTTATTCACTTTGTATTATCACATGCTAACATTTGATTTACTTTATTGATGAATGTTCACTGATAATATCTCCCTCCTACTTAACGTAAATATTGATCTGTTCATAATTCGGACTGTGCATAAACTTCCTATTATCATTTCCCACATACATGGTACTTCGTGTAAACATACATTCACACTAATAAACACGTGCTTTACAAGAACCAGAATGAAAGCTATCGCACATCAATATTCAACTAACTCAAGAAATTTGACACATCTAAACATAACAGTGTGGATACCAGAATCAAAATGAAACAAACAAATGCTTTACGTCCCAACAAAGTGAATTAATTTATCATCCAGAATTCGTGAAACGAATTGAGATATGAATGAAGGTTCTTCCTCTTAACGTCTTTGCCTAAATGAGTCAATGAAGTCTGTTCAAAAACGCAGGTGGCTGTGATATTCAATTGTCTTCACACCAATAGGGATACAGTATCAAATGCCGTCATTTGAACACTTATCTCGTTAATAAATATGTAAAAGCTGAGCACTGTGGTAGCAAGTATCGCCACATTAGTTTGCTTATTAGATATACAACACAGTGAAACAGTATTATTTACTGGACGATGTTTTGACTCCAATGAAGATTAGACACTTATTACTAATCACTTCAACCCACCAAAAATGAAGCCAGTAACAGAATGGTGTGTGCCAGTGAGAAAAATTCAATATATCGGAAACATTTACATTAAACATAAATATTACCAACCTCCGAAATTTATGCGAAAATATAAGTAATTAAATTATTTGCAACAGGTTGGAATTCACAATCGTTCCATCATACTATTTTTCGTAGGAGAGAACAAAGGAAACTATAAAACTCAAGTTTCGAAGTCGTGTGATTATAATTGATATGATTATTATTTCCTTTCATTCCTAGAGGAATATAGGGCTTCAGCCGCACATCTCCATTGTGTTCGGTTCTCTGCTAGCGTTTTTACCTGGCTCCAAGTTTGCCCACACGCTTTCACCTCCTCTTCACATGACCTCCTCCAAGTCACCCTTGGACGACCAACTCGCCGCTTCCCTTTTGGGTTCCACTCGAGGGCTTGTATAATTGATATGGTTATTAACAATAAATTTTGTTCGAAGCGTCATCCAGCAAATAATACTGTTTCACTGTGTGAAATATCTAATAAACAAACTAATATGGAACACTTATTTCCCTATTATACATATTCTTCTGCATTTATGAAAAAACTATCTGTGAATCCTGAATACACAAGTAACACTTCGAGATGCTGATTACTAACATTTCGGTTTTTAACTGATGAGTAATTTTCCTCAGATTACTTTATTTTTGTAGACAGGAAACTTGGTGATAGTTGGCAAATTCAGTCCGCTGTCATACAGCCTAGTATTTGAATTGATGAAACGAATTTCTTTCATACAGACATCTAACTGGCTGCTATGACGAATAGGCCCGATAACTGCTTCCATTAAAAATGGAAATTTGTGACCATAGGTATGAAAGGAGAAGAATCAAACGTTTCAACAAATGGATGTCATTTCAGTTGGTTTACTTGGTATCATCGTATTTTACATTAGATAAAATTAATTAATTAAAAGGCAGCTAAAACAGACCTTAAATACCTGAAACGGACCTTGTTTAATAATTTTGGACAAAGTTAAAAATTGAGTTGAGGCAAAATATGTTATAGTATGATGGGACGATTGTGAATTCCAACCTGTAGCAAATAACTTAATTAGTTATATTTTCGCATAAATTTTAATGGTTGGTAATATTTATGTTAAATGTAGATGTTTCCAATATATTGAATTTTTCTCACTGGCACAGACTATTCCGTTAGTGGCTTCATTTCTGGTGGGCTGAAGTGATTAGTGATAAATATCTAGTCTTCAGTCGGGTCGTCTGCCGCTTCTCAGTATCGAACTCGCAACTCTCCTCAAAATCATAATAGGAAAAGTATTTGAAATGATGATTCTCTTTTAAGTGAAAAATAATGAAACATAATCAGTTAACTGAATGGGAATCTCTTGGGACATAGGAATTATTACTCTAAATGCAAACCAATCACGAGAAACATATTTCAACTTAATTTGTGAACTATTCACACACTATTATTAAATCACAATTCGAACTTGTTTGTTATCTTCAGTGAGTGATATTTTTGTCAGGTGACGTTTTCGAAAATATATGCGACTGCTTTTGGATATCCATCTTATGAGATACATTTGTAGAAATTCAAGATTTTCAATAAGTGAACAGAAGTTAGTGGTGAACAGCATTTGCCTTTCATCATTTCAGGTCATGTTTGTAGTGAAACGCTTCGCTACCCTCCATGATGCCGATGAATAGATAATTATTTAAACGAAACATATCGTTTTACGAAGTCAAATACTAACATTTTATGATAACGCTTTATCGTTTCAATACTGATCTCATTCCAGTATGTAAAAGTGAGTATAAGGAGTCGTTTTTCATTGGGTTACTTGTTCACTTATTGATTTTTCAATGTTGAGGCTATCATAAATCAATATAATTCAGTGACGAACTGGAGAATAGACCGCACAGTTTTGAGCGTGCTGCTGTGGGGCTAAATGACATATGTACACAACAAAATTAGCTCGTCAATTCATGCAGAATTTACAACGCTTTGTTGAACAGTATGTCAAACTTCAGTGTCCAGGTGTGAGGTGAGACTTTAGTTGAGATTAATCACTCGTAGCTGCGTAAGTAATAGTTCTGTTTACAAGTTTTGATTGTAGTCAGCTTTCCGTACTCAAAAACACCATTTGAATGCAAAAGAAAGTCACATCATGCATACAACTGACAGCCACCACAAAACGAATGATATGGAAATGAATTCCGAATGAACTTTGTAGTATTAGTTTGAGAAGCTGTATGAAAACATAGGCTTGTCAGTCCGTCACATTTTAATCCAAGTACTTCGGAATTGTCTGGCTTTTAGGTGATACAGGTAAGTTGAAATATCTGGAGGCGCATCAGTCTTTCAACATCTTTTCAGTCCATGAATTTTCCCAGACAATGTGATCAACTCATCCTTGCATTTGTCTTTAATCGAAAAGTACCGCAAACACTGTACAATTTCTGATTAGATCAAAATAGCTTATTTTATCATTAATATTCCTTAAACTTTCAAGAGGTAATCTGGTGATTTGAATAGCCAACTTTAGCTGCAGTTGAAGCAGATAAAGTCTGTATTTAGAGATGTCTATTTTCATTAGGAGATAACAGTAAAGTCGATATAAATCTCTGTGTTCCGTTATTTCCGTGTAATATTGATTGGGCTCCTAGAGTTTCTTGTTGCTGATTCTTCCTTCACATGTTAACTTCAGTGTGAAGGGTAAACATATGTTGCCATAATGCTGCAGCAACCTAATGGGAGAGGGTTTAGTGATGCGCCAAGTCCCTGAACTATATAGGAGAGCTGTTTTACATCAGTGTTTGAAATCCAAATCTTGTCCCTCATGTTGAGTGTAGCAGATCTCCAGACTGATTTTATAATAACGTAGATCAGTCTTGTTTCTCCGATATTTCCCTTTGGCCTAGTCATCTGTACCAACTGTAGTTAAAATGATGTTGCCTAGATAAGTGAAAGTATTCGTAAAGATGAAGATTGCCGCTTATTGTTGTTGGCCAGTTATCTTCACTACCTTTATCTTCTTTCTGTTTATTCGAGGTTTTGCCATTGCTACTTCTTCTGCCAACTTGTTGGTTTTAGCCTGTTGATCTTCGAGTTTGAGTGACACTAGACATTAATCATTCTCAAAGTCCAGATATTTTTGGAGTTTTCTTATCAGATCAACATGTTTCTCTCTTCAAG
This sequence comes from Trichobilharzia szidati, assembly GCA_944472155.2. Lineage (NCBI taxonomy): Eukaryota > Metazoa > Platyhelminthes > Trematoda > Strigeidida > Schistosomatidae > Trichobilharzia > Trichobilharzia szidati. The sequence continues at coordinate 92,805,521 of OX235273.1, forward strand.
CTTCCTGTGATATTCTGTGTGATTTCGCACTAGCCTTTGCAAAATATTAATCGTCCTTCTTTATTAGTTTGACAACATAGCCCTCCTTCCTATGAGTGAGCACCTTTCCTTCCTTCCAAATCTTCCGCAAAAGTGGCATCAGCGTATCCTATTAGGTCTTTGGATACGTTTCCAGTGCTTCAGGAGGAATTCCGTCTAGTCCTGTGGCCTTGCCGACTGGCTTTCAGTAGCTTGATTGCTTTCAAGGCTTCTACTTTCCTTGGAAGACTGATGTCCACTGGTAGGCAGTTCTGTGTGTTCTGTTGGTGGTATTTCTGGTCGAGTTGCAGGTGATGGTTGATTCAAGAGTTCTTCGAAGTGATCAGTCCATTGGGTTGTCTGCCTCTCCTCATTGTCATTTAGGTTTCCTTGATCATCTTTTGTAGGTTTCATTTGCATTGATGTCCTTTTTTGGATGGAGACCTAGTTATGTGATGTAGTGATCTGAAGTCCTTCTTACACAAACTCTGTTCTGCTTCATTTACCAGTGGGCCATACGATTGTCGTTTTCCTTTACCAGCACTTTTATTCACTTCTGTATGGAGTGCGCTGTGCATCTGACCCAGTCTCTCATTATTTAGTCCATCACTGCACTGGTTAATATTCTGTTTCACAATCCCTCCCTCATTTGTTAGCTTCCAGGTGTGCGTAGCGACCGTTCCTTGTCTTGACTGTTCTATCTTCCTAGAATGGTTGTACACGTTTATTTGAACATCACCTTCAGATAATTGCAATGTTCTTTCACAAAGGTTTTCTCACTGATGTCACGGAGTGCCTCCAACTTCGCTTTGATGGTTTTAGAGAAGGCGCCTTTAGTAGTATTTTCCTTCAGCTTTTGAGCATTGAATTTGAATTGTTATCTGTCTGCAGTTGCTCTCAAGGCTTTCAAATTTATCCTGAAGATTCCATGCACTAGCTAATTGTCTGAGCCCACCTTTGCTTCACTTCTACACTTTGTGTCCAGCAGGCTGCGTCTCCACTTCTTTGAGATTGAAATGAAGTCTTTCTGGTTTTTGGAGTGTACGTCAGGTGAAATCCATGTTGCACCATGTATTTAATTTTGTTTGCTGCCTCCGATCACAAGAACGTTGAAAGTGGAGAACTTTTCGCAGACTTCTCCACTATCGTTATTTCACAGAAAGCCTCTCCGGCCATGACGAATTCTCTTCCTGTATCGTCTGCTCTAAGTTTGGTATCCATTCCGCCCGCCACTTGCTCTGGGTTCTATCTATTACTGTTTGCAGTTGTCTATAGACATTTCCCTCATCTCTTGTTCCTTGTTCTTTGTAGAATTATGCGTAGCATTAGATAATTGTAATCTTCCTTCCTTCTTTCTTTTTGAGTTGAAACTTGTTGCCGTAATCCTGGAAAAGATTGGTCGCTTCTGCATTTGAGCTCGGGCTAATGAAGGTGGCAACATGCTGGCGGCTCCCTCAGTGTGCTTGTAGATTTCGTCTGTGTGACCGCAGTTGTTTACTGAATATCTAATTTGCAATTTGGATAGTCCATATTCACTGCACCCGCTCTGAAATATTTCAAGCACTTCTGTACCGTGTTTCCTCGTTTCTTTGGCTATCTGGGCAGCCCTTATAGATCCTCATATTTTACGAACATTCCATGTCTGATTTTAATTTTTATTTCATCAAAGGGAGACATGCAAGCTGTCTGGGTTTCCGGAGGCTTTCACTATCCTGCGTCATTTCGCCACTTCGATATCAGCGATGAATAAGTTTGCTTTTTATTCTTCTTATTGTGTTTTGAAGCTCGTGTAGTGATTACATTGATTTTTGCAGTAGGATCGCTGAGCATAACCTTACCTCTTTTCCCAGGATTTGAACTGGCTAGAAAACTAATGAACTAGTAAACTGGACGAGGCTCTGCTTAACGACAAAACAATATTAGCCGGATCTCCACGTGTTGTATTTTACACTTAAAATACCCATTGAGTCAATGGAAAATCAAATACGGACACAAAGAATTTGAAAGTCTTGATTAAATGGGCTTTACATGTACAACAGGTGTGCAGGAAAGTTTCCGGATCTATCTTCGGTGAGATGTCAAAGTATAGTGAATAACCAGATGAAGTTAAGCATACGGATTGAAACAAGTAAATACACAGGAATTTCACACTTCCTAAGAAAACAGACTGGTGAGCATAGTCATCAAACAGATACCAGCAACGTTTTACAAGAAAGATCCGAGGTAAATTCGTGGTAAGGGGATTATTACCATAACACCAATACTGCATTATTTGATTATGACAGTGCATAGTGATAGTGCTAATCTCTCAGCCCTGTATCTTTTCATAACGTCTGGAACACTGGCCAAGTGTTAACATATTCAGTTGTATTCTTACGTTCCAGGTTCTTGTCTTTAAATCTAAATGAGCAGCCATTTTCGTTTAAGATTTTTGAGAAATTGTTAAGTTACTCAATAGGATACACCTCGGCGGATTTATCACCGATTTTTGAGGAAAGTGAGTGGATGAGATTCTGCCTATCATTCAGAGGAACTGAGTTGTGGGAACTAAAAAAACTAACCGTTCAATATGGATTTTTCTAGATAGATCTCATCAGAGAGGTGTTACACCACAGAGACCTTTACTATTGCATTAGTTTATGCTTATGGAAGCAGTTGCAGTTTGAGTGGGTGTTATTGAATGCTTCAAGCACGTTTTCGATATTCGAATTTGCATCTTGAATAATGAAAGTTTTGTAGGCTTATCTCACAAATCGAAAAGAATATATTTGCTAGATCCCGCCTTTATTGACTGTTGTTGTTAATGTTAATGTTTCCTAGACATGCTGTAATGTAGTTGGCGAAAAGTATTCTCATAGACGAACCCATAACTAAAGTTCATTTGGATGTATCTGATATGTCAACCTTAGAAATACTTTAGAGCTGATTAGAAATAATGAAGTTCATCAGTGTGGTCTGGTACATTCACTGCCATTCCAGAACCTCTATCTGGGCGTATCCACGTCGAATTTTTATTCTTCTTCAACTCGTTTGAATTGTTTAGATGTTTTCCGGACAATTAATCACTAAAGGTGAATTCGGTATTTATGTGATCAAGAGAACACTTTAAAACGTTTGATATGAAACGTCTGTGTCATCATACAGGGTAGAAATTAGGTGTTTTCTCCGATTAATTAGATCCATGGATTGGACTTTTTTGTGAAGCATCTTAACTTTAGATGTTACATCGTAGAATTTTTGTCCATGTTAAAACTTGATTTAGAATTAGAGACAGTGATACACTTGAATAATTAGACATATCATTTTCATTGAAAGATGGATAGACAGTTTTCCTCACTGTAGGCTTTAAACTTCCACTATAGATCATAATAACATCAGCCATTCTCTTCCTAATGACCGTAGTGGCGTGGTTCCTGCATGGTTTTTCTTCTTTTGTAGATAATTCTTATAGAACACAAGAATTTCGAGCATTATTCCTCCTAAGTTAGAGCAGTCTAGAACAAATCACATTCATTTACTTGAGATTATGTCGCTTCATGGTACCTGAGTTCGAATGCACGTGATTACATCTAAGAATATTCCAAAACACCTTCAGGTACTCATGTATCACCAAGTAGGTTACCTGAATGAGTTTGAAGGACAACAGAACGAACTTATTCATACAGAAGGATGGGCCATAATATTCTTACATCAGTGCAAAATATATATATGTGAAAAGAAGATATCCTAAACTGAACTGTCACGAATATAAAGATGGACATTATTCATTGCAAATATTTCATCTCAACAATAACTAATAATACCATGAAACGCGCATTCATTTTTATGCTTCACGATGAAGGGTCACGTAAGTGCATAGCTAAAAACTAGATATATATTTCTGATGCCTCCGAAGATGATTACATGAATTAAAAGACATGATATCAGTATCTCTTTATCCCGTAGAGCGAAACTTTCGAGTTACTGATAAATATTTATTACTTATCCAAGTAAATTACACATCTGTTGTTTCGCCATTTGAACTGGGCTCAGGTAGTGACAAAGTCTGTGTTATTATTGTTATATCTGCACTGAGAAAGCTAAGTAACTTTCACAAAAGCAGTTATGACGTGAAGGCGGACTCAGTATTCATTTAAACACCATGTCAATTCATGGGGTGAACAAACGATCTGTGTATTTACGAACTCATTTCTGACCAGGAACTCGAAATTACGATGAAAGTCTCACTTGAGGATGGTGGCACAGTGGTTAGGACTCTCGCCGACCATGCACATGGTCCGGGGTTCGATCCCCTGCCGGCGCACACCCGATATCTATGGTCGGCCTGAATTTGGGCTACCGATATCCATGCTGAAAATTCCACACTTGTACTGGAAATACGGTGTGGAATCAAGCTGTAAATCAAAATAAAAAATAAAATAAATAAATAATGCTTGGAGTGCAGCTATGCCTGACTTCCACAGTATTTAAATTCTAAAGGAAAATATACAAACAAACTGAGGGAGTTGCCATGGGATCATCAATATCCCCGGTCGTAGCGGATGTATTCATGGATAAGTGGGAAAGCATAGCGATTGAAACGTTCAATCCCACTCGAAAAGAATGGTGGAGGTATGTAGATAATACATTCACTGTTCTTAGAACACAAGATATAGATAGATTTTTCGAACACATTAACTCAAAGGTGGAGGTAATTCAATTCACTTATAAATCGGAAAGTCAGGAAGAAGAGCTTCCAATATTAGATTGCAGCGTAAAAAGGAAAGAAGATGGGAAGTTAAACACTAGTGTTTACAGGAAACCCATACATTCAAACAGATATTTGGACTTCCGATCATCCCATCCCATGTCAGTAAAAATAGGATTGGTGAAATGTTTAAGTGACAGAGCACAAAAACTAAGCAGTACCAAGGAAAATCTAAGATAGGAAGTGAGGCATATAAGAGAAGCCTTGAAACTTAATAATTACCCTGATAAATTAGTCAAAAAGTACGTAGGGATGTGTAAAAATAAATTAAATAATGATAGTAGTGATAAAGATAAAAATAATAATAATTGTAACATTAATGACGACGTGCATGTCAAACATGCACAGGATAACGACAACATCAACAATAAGGAATCTAAATCATCAGTAGTAATCCCACATAAGGAAGGAAACTCGGAAACCTTACGCAGAATTTTTAACAAGGCAGGAATAAAAGTGGCATTCAAACCCACAAACTCAATTAGAGACAAGCTTTGTCGGTTAAAGAATCAATCCTGTGGAGCCTTTAAAACAAAACAAATACCCTGCAATGATTGTCAGGTCAAATACATAGGTCAGAGTAGTAGAACAGGGGCAGTCAGTCAGACTAGTGGAGAATAAAAATCTAGCAAAATCTAGAGTGGTCGACCCGAATACGATAAGAAATCTAGAGAATAGTTTAGCTATAGCATTACATTCAGTTACACACAACCATACAATAGGATGGGATAGGATGACAGTTTTAAAATCTTATGTAATAGCAGGGTGGAGGGAGAGATTGGTAACAGAAGCTTTGTTTATCGAATCAACTGCAAATACATGTGATAGGAATGATTCAACACCTGTCCCAGATATCTGGAAGATTCTACTACCCTACGGCAAATAGGAGAGTACAAAAGAAAGTACAAAACTCAAGTTTCGAAGTCGTGTGATTATAACTGATATGATTATGAACAATAAATTTCGTTCGAAACGTCATCCAGTGAATAATAATGTTTCACTGTGCGATACATCTAATAAACAAACTAATATGGAATTACTTACTAACACAGTGCCGAAGTTTTAGACATATATTAATGTAGTAACACATGGTGTTTCAAAATTCAGATTTCAGGATATTCAATGCAGTTTTCACTTTAAATAAGCACCGTAAATTAAACTTGAAAAACTGACTGAATCCTTCTGCTATCATGTTTAAGACAACTTCTGGTCACTTGTTGATTAATCATTCAGAGTAGTTTAAACGCATGATATGTTAATGTGAAATGAGATCCGATCAGTATAATAATTGACGAGCTGAGAAATTAGGTGACACAGACAGCCACATCAAATTAGAATAGACAAATGCAAGTCTTGAAAAATCCAAATCAACGTGCAATTAAAAAAAACAAAAGAAAACCTGAATTTTTAAAATAATTCCTTTATACAAGTGACGGAGTGTAAGTTCATCTCTTGAAATATCAGAAAATGTATATGCATATATTTGATTTTCACTAATTAAATTAAAAATGTTAGCCTCATTTAACTTCAAACTATTTTCTGAATGTTAAAGAACAAGTTCACATTTATTATTTGCAGGCAGATTTTACATTTTGTATTTATGGTGAACACACCATTATGCAGAAGAGTCGTTTTCATACAGATGTTAATACTTTCTTAATTCGATATATATTTTGAGGTATGACTGAAGATTCCTCACCTACTCATGTTTGACTTAACTAGTGAATGAAATACGTCCTAAGGTCTTGTGACATAAACCAGTAAACAGCATCAAATGCAACGGCTTGTACAGTTATTTCCTTGTCTTGTATATTTGTTTATGTTCATTGATATGCTGTATGCAATGACAATTCCCACAAGTAAAACTTCAATATGTTGATTGTTAAGACTCCAGTCTCCATTTGTGTTAAGTTGGTGACGATGCTATTGGGATTCGTGGCTTCGCTATTACTTTTGAGACTGATACGTCAGCTACTACTCACACATTTAGAAGACACAAAAATCTGACTACAAAAGCAGAGATTATTTCATGCAAAGGGTAAAAGATAATAAAACTAGCAATTACAACAGTTTATACGGCAATTTACAAAACTAACCATCAGTTTATGATATAAAAACTGTTTCCATTAGCTAGCATATACTAATAAAGACTCACTAACTTGGTCTCCAATGTATGTAAAGCTCAATCGTCTAGTTTCCATGTCACGTAGAAAAATTGACTCATAAAATGTTTACCTCGCGGCGTAACAAAATAATGAGCGAATTTCCTTTTATCTAATCCAGAACTTGATGGTAATCAGTCATCAGCAGTGGAAGAATCTCACATTCGAATGGTGAAACAGATTTTAAGCATACCTTCATCTTCTTACCTGTTATAGCTAGTTCCCCCAAGTGTTACTAAAATAAAAAACTATCATTGTGTTTAAACTACTGAAATGTAATTATAATTACTTTGATATATTTTGCATTGCAGAAAATTTCCACTGAAACTAGTCATTTGCGGTTTCTCGTTTGATATACCGCAATGTGAGTGAGTGTCATTGTATGTTACATAAAATAAAATAAGCCAATTTATAGGGAGTGGCTAAAACTATATAAAACAGGTAAACACCAGATATAACAGGTATAGTGTAGCTTACACCGGAATGGACAGATTACGCCATTGGGTGAGGCAGAATATCTGTTCTCATGCTACTGAACAGCCTTGAAAAATGACCCGATAAAAACAATTCAATTATTTATTTGTTGGCCTGGCTCTTCGACTCTGAATTCACTTGTTTGTACGATAAATCGAACTCTTCTCGCTGTCACAGACCGCTCTGACACCTGTTTTCGCTTTCGTGCACAAAGTGATGGAGCCGAAGTGATAAGCATTGCATATCTGGTCTTTAGCCTAGTTGCTTATCGGTTTTCAATGTCGCAGCAATATTTCTATATATGAGCAGACACAACATCAGCATGGAACAATATTCTATTACTTTATGCGAGCTTTACACTTTATCGATGACAAAATATCTGACTATAATTTGAAGACTAAATAATTCCATTGAAATGAAAATGTTTTCTCTTCAATATCGGAGATGAAAATTATATATGAGTATCAGTCAGATCTCACCCTTATAAAACTTCTCTTGAAATGACTATCGATAATATATTTGAAATAATATAATTGATAAGTCCCTGAATTATGGGATATATCCAAGAAACAGTGATACATACATTTAGTCAGGTAGATTAGAATCTCCTGGGGAATGGGTATTATTACTTCAAATGCAAACTAATTACAGAAAACCTATTCGCACTTCACGTTAATTATTCATGCGTAATTATAACGTCATAATTCGTAATGATTTGTGAACCTGAGTGAGTAATATTTCCATTAGATACTATTTTCGAAAATTTCTGCGGTGGCGTTCGAATATCAATATTGTCAGATATATTCAAAAACATTTGTGATTTTAAATAAGTTCATGCGGGGACCATAAATGAATGGTGAAAAATATTTACCATTCCTCATCTCAGTATATGCCCTTAATCGGACGCTTCGCTATTCTCCGTGTAATTATCTCAGTGAAATAATTTTAGCGAAACTAAATAATAACCATTTGTTACACGGAATTTCGTAATAATGCTCACCTTATTCTAGTGTGCAAAAGTGAGTACAAATAATCGTGTTCAGTTGGTGACTTATCTACGTATTGATTTTTCAAATGTTGACGTTCTCTTAAACGCATGTCGTCCACGATTAGAACGCACAGTTATGGATGTGCGATAATAAGGCTGAGTGAATCATCTATTCATAAAGCCGCCTTTCAACTGACGCAGCTTTTTGTATAGTATTATAAAACAGTACCTTAAACTGCAGTGTCTGAGTATTTTTAGGTGTATGATGAAGGCGTATTCGAGAATTATCGATAGAGAGTGTCTGAGCAAGAGTTTAGTATACAATGTTTGCTTGTATTCAGTTGTTCGCCCTCATAATTTATCAACCGAAAGGAAATAAGACCATGTGCCTCAGTGACTGCTACCAAGAGGCGAAAGATATCAATTCGAGAATCAGAAAGACCAGTCAAATCGTTTGAAATATATATCATAGTGTAGTTCTTACTTTGTATTTCGGTATTCTGTGTATTCTAGTAGTTCTAGGTAAGCTGAAACATGAATAACACGAGGGAAAACTGTTATCAGTGTTCTGCTTTTATTTGTTACTTCAAAAACTTCTAACTTGTAAATCACAGTATTGGGATGAAAAATAAACTGTGATATCGATTTGTTGAGCATATTGCAATTCCTGGCTCATCAGTTGAATTTCAGAAGTACGTGGAAATATCCAATTCAGATTAGTTTGTACAAATCAGAAATGGGTTCAGAATTAAAGCTTGACTGAAATTCGTTAATCTATTAGAAAATCATTCAATTTACAGGTTTTACTAAGTTGCTGATTCATAATTGTTGACGAAATGAACTCTGCTAAAATTCTATCTATTGCACATCAGAATGACATATGAAATTAAGGATATTTTGATGTGGAGAGTAAACTGCCTCCCAGTATTATTCTAAATGCAGACATTTCAACAGACACTATGACCAATTTATCGTCATACTGTTCTTCCAACGACAAGTTTCACAATCAGTGTAAAATTTCTAATTAGCCACCACAGTCATCATCAACTGAAAACAATCCGGAATTTTATTGATCTCTCTAAATATCTCTATAGGTAGTTAGCTGATGGGAATAGCCCAAAGTAACTGCAGTCATATCTTACCGATTTATGGGATAAATAGGCTATATTTGGAATTGAATGTGTACACCCAGTATATACTACAAATTGTAGGTGAAACGTTTAAATTATGTGGCATAAAAGCAGAGTTTGTGGATATTTAATAAAAATACGACAC
>OX235273.1:92815682-92884040 GCA_944472155.2 Trichobilharzia szidati
TACACGCTCTATTTGCGTTTTATTCGTAATAATTGACTGTGCTATATAAACACTTGCACAAAATCATCTCCACTATTATGATGAGATGTATAAAAATCATTTTTTTTGCGTAGACGAATGATTTTGTAGACACTCCAGAAGTAAAAACATCCAGTGTATATTGCCAATAGTACGAATTCCTATTTGATAAGTTGAAGCGGCTCAACAGAGAGAACTGTACGAAGAAATCTTTATAAATCAAAACTGCATAAGGAGAGGCTGCTGGAAAATTCATTGGCTTGAATACCTTTTGTTGTAAAATGAGAATCTTCAAATTACTGAAGTTGAAAAATTAACAGTAAATCAAAATGTGACTCACCTCCACTCACTAAAGTTACCAGAACAATCAGATGTAAACGATAATAGGATTTATTGATGTGTTGATTAAAGAAATAATGATATATTTTATCGCCACCAGCAAGTTAGGCGATCAGCGTATTCCACTGAAGAGAAGTTTTGATTTAAGGGAAAAGTGAATTCAGTGGGTGAAGAAATCCACTGCTTTAGAAGTCGTTTCGTAACGAGCACTGAATACTTAAAGAATGATCAACATAAATATTGGATTAATTCACTTGTGTAAAGGTTAAAAACTTTCTATTGTTGCTGTTACTATACTTGATTCTCCTTTGAAGCAATTATTGCTTGATGACGGGATTCTGGTTCTTGCATAATTTTTATTGATTGCTGTCTATAAATTTTGCGACTGTTGTGAAGTTTTTCAACATAGTTTATCCATGAAATGCAGTTAACGTTATTACGAAGTGTCATTTTACAATCGAATTAGGTTACAAACTATCTTTCTTACTTATTTTGCCTAAGGAATATGAGTATAACATCACAATCATCAAAGATAAATTGAAAGACACTTATCTTTTTGTGCAGAGATTGCGACGACATGGAATGAAAACAACCTGAATATTTGAATAATTTCATACTGGGAAAGATTTCAAGCGACCGTTGTTTATTCAACTAATTACTATGGCAAAAGTTATCTACGGAATTAAGTCATACTGTAACAGTAGAAGGCAAGACATGGAAGTCAAGGTATATTTTCAAGTGATAAAATCGCATTTTATATAGATAAAGTTTTACATTCTCCAACCAATCATTGATCGTGTGATTCTGGCTGACAGTAAACAACATGAAATTTAATGTTCACATACATAGTATTATGTTGCTAATGTAGTATTGAACTGTGAGAATATGTGAGAATAATATTCCCTTGGAAGATACTGTCTGCATCACAATACCACATGAGAGGCTTCGAATGTGATGAGTGTTCTTTGTGTTACAAATTAAAATGAGAGTATCAGGTAGGAAGTATCCAATGCTGTTGCCTTTTATGTGATTTCCTTCAACCTTATTTTCAGTATAGACGTTAAAATAAGTCTTCGAAGAATTTTCAGGAAACTTTTGCTGTACCAATGGGACTGATTCAAACTACTGAATGTTCATGTGACAAGTTATAGACGGTTTCACAGAAAGTTATACTACTCTTATCAGCTGACTTTTGTGAAGAAAAACCCAGGATAGATATAACTTTGTCACTCTCACAGGGTGCCATGTACTAGAAGAAGTAAGTAGTTTTCGATCTTTTCTCTAACATAAATAATAGTGCATTCATAGATTTAATCATTATTAGCACCCTTATCAGAATGGATCTACATTTAATAACACAATTACTCAAACAAAGCGCGAAAATTCTAAGCAACGGAAATGAATATCGCCCGAAATGCTCTCCACTAGGTAAAACATTTACGACTCATTTATTAATGAAACATACGTAATGCATCTGAAGAGTTGCAAATACACATGGCTTTTATAAACACAGAATTTTGAGGTAGAAATAAAGTGGAAAACACATGAAAATGAACTCATTTTGTTGGTCACCTCGTATGATGATTAATTATTGAGACTTCGACAGTAACTGTGTTTTTGGTTGTAGCCAGCCCGTCGGATACACCTTGCACAAAAGTCATTATATTATTTATATGCGATTTCTAAATCTTTAGATAACTGTAGACTAAAACTATTTTCCTAAATGAACACAACATCAATAGAGATTTATGCATTTAACATTTGTGAGATCTTAGGTGAAGTAAGTCGATGATTTTTTAAAAGCTTTTTGTTATCATTTGTAGTGACTTAATGCACTACAAAGATGATAATTCGGTTGCGGACTATAAGACGCCAACTAAACATGATATTTACGCATACTAGCACGTATTTAGCAATTCCAAAACTGGAATCCAAGAAATTTAAATAAGTGAAACTACATGACTTTGCTTTTTTTAAATATAAATCTATTGAGAAAATGATAGCAGTGGTCACATGCAAAAAATGAACCATGTAAAATAGATCGACCGGCAACACATCTAATTGAGGGTTTTGCCACCATAGTCAATAAGCTCCCTTCTAACGGCAAACTTTTGAAGATAAGAGATCCACGTGACCAGCTACTGGAATCAAACTGAACAAGGAGTTATATAGCCGTCTTTTACATTACAATGGCGAGTGATCTAAGACACTTCACTTTTTTCCTTGAACTTCAAGAGGAAAATCATCCTTAAAGATTTGAAAGTTTAATTAGTAGGGATGCAGTTTCTACTGACGCAAGTCGTTAGAGCAATGCCCAACGTTTCCTCTTTGCAAGGTCTACTGCTGACTAGATAGTGTGTTGTTAGATTACCGATATCAAGCCCAGTTAGTGGTTTTTGAGTAGTATACCACTGAACCACTGATGCGAAATCCGCGATGATGACAAGGAGGCTATCTCGCCACCATAGTTGTAATTCGGATATTTCTTGTTTGAATCAGGCTGCTACCTAAGTTAAATAGAAACACAATCCGTTACTTCATTATCACTTGTGACTTGTTAACTAAAGTGGTAAACACTTTCATAATATACAAAGATCGATGCGCGCTTCACCAGATGGACAAAGCAAACATCAAACAGACCTTATCTCAATCCCAAGAAAATGGAGATGCAACGTACTAAATACGAGAAGGTGAGAAGAAGCAGATGTAGGCTCACACCAGTACAAATAACTCCCAAAGTCAAACCGAAAGCCTTCAAAGAAGCCGAAAATAGACCAAAATTTAATTCCAAAACTCAGTAATTAAAAAAACCGAGCTTTTAACGTCACTTTCACTGTGGTCATAAGGAAACTTTGGAGATATAAAGCAACATCGGGACCAAGCTCTGAGTAGATTAACACCGAAAATCCGTAAAAGATTAGTGGAGGTAAGCCTTTATACATATCTTAAGAAAGTACAAGTGGCAGGACCAGAAATACCTCTTTACGAACACTTGAAGGCAGATGCTAAACAGAAGGATAGTAAATCAGGAAATTAACCAATTCAGAAGCAAGCAATGAAAGAAAAACCTGAGTTTAGACTGAAAAACACTAAATGAAGCAGTGAAGAATAAGATAGTGAAGTAAAACAGATTACAGAAGTAATGGATAAGTGATAACACTGAGGTGATATGTTCAAAAGACTGTTTGGTCGATAGTCTCTAGTCACACTTCCAGAAATACCATTTACGGCTACAGCACTGCTAGTAAACACCAATCCTCCAGCAAAGCTAAGTGTTGAATGCCATAAAGTTAGTGAAACCCGGAAAGGCAGCATGACCACACAGAGTTCTTTCAGATGCAGTATAAGCGGACCGAAAGACCTAATCGGAAATGATCACACCAAAAGAATGACAGGTCCTGAATATCAGAAGCTAGACTGCCTCGTAAAACTATCCATAAAGGATGACCAAAATTAATGCAAGTTCTAAAGAAACGTTTACCCAAGAAACGTCATCCTAGAGAGAGAGATAAAGCATGCTCTGACCCTAAGTCCCTTCCAAGAACAAGCTGGATTTAGAGAAGGCAAAGCATGTACAAATAAAATGGCAAAGCCATGCACCATCACTAAGTGAACCGCAGAACCACAGTTAACTCTTTATCTTCACTCTGTTGACTTTGAAAAAGCCCTCGAAAGCGTCGATCACGAGGCGAACATATACTAACCTCACTGGAAAGCTGTGCAATTAGCATAATATCAAGTAATTAATTCACAATGGAAAGCTTACTGAAGCGTTTGTGGTGGGGACGGAAATGATATAAGGCTACATTGTATCACTTATGACAATCCTAATTGTGGTGAACTGGATCATGCAACATAACGTGGAGAATGTAAAGATTGGAACTGAAAAAAGAATTTGGTCGATCTTGACGTTGCAGACGATTTCTGGTGTAGCGTAGACTCGGGTAACTAAAAGTGGAAACCAACAAGGTGGCCGAAGAGGTAACAAATACAGGACTTCAAGTGAACAAAGACAAGACAAAGGTGACGAGGATGGCTGGTCACCATCAACAACAAGCAGCAATCACCATGAATGGTGGAATTTGAAAGGAAGTCACCTGTTTCCATTACCCTGATAGCAATGTTTCAACTTCAGGCAGTATAGATGAGTATGTTGAAACCCACCAGAATCTGAGAAGCAAGGTAGACCTTCAACACTCTGAAGTCGGTCTAGCATGGAAATCCAAAATTTTTATTTTATTTTTTTAATTTTTGATTTACAGCTTGATTCCCACCGTATTTTCAGTACAAGTATGGAAATTTCAGCATGGATATCGGTTGCCCAAATTCAGGCATACCATAGATATCGGGTGTGCGCCGGCAGGGGATCGAACCCCGGACCATGTGCATGGTCGGCGAGAGTCCTAACCACTGTGCCACCGACGCACAAGGAAAAAGATACGAATTTTTAGTGTCAAATCAATGCTTCCATATGTTCCACAGATGGCGCATTGGTCACTGAAAACTATTTTAACAGGCTACCGTAGACTTTCATTAAGACCTGCCCTCGCTGGCTCGATAGTAAAGACTAACTGTTCAGTGGAGAAAGGTTATCAGAAAAAGATTAAAGCATTTCAACGGACTAACTAAGAACATACTGTCTGAGAAATATGCCGAAATGAAAAGAAATGGACCGGATATATGCTGAGGAGACAGTTAATCACTGTAATGAAGTAGCGTGAGAAAGGATCAGGATTCAACCAGTTTGGTATCTAAATGTGATCTGGTGGGGACCTTGTACAGCGAAAGTAAAAGCTTGTGGATAGTCGAGGAGGCAGTTAAGAAAGACGGTGGAGAACAGAATTCAATTTTGATGTGCTGTAAAATCCCCATGTTTCACTCACAACCCGAGAAACTAATGATAATAACAATAATAGAAATGATAGTAATTCTCACAGTACTGCAAAAAAACATCTGCTTGAAATTGTGACCTCCAAAACATCAGCTGAAAATCAGAGGCATACCTTTTTCCTCTAAATAAGTTAAAAATTTAACTCATTTGTTAACTATCAGTAGACGCATAAAATGGATAATTAAATAGATTTTCTCTGACATGAAAATTTTGGGTTTCAGCATTATGTTGCTCAAGGGAAAACAAGTTGCGGAGTGGACTGCTGATAGATTTTTTCTAAAAAGTACTTGAGGATTACCGAAAGTTGTCTGGAGTTTTAAAGGTGACAAAAAATTCCCGCACGTGTATCGATAGGTACACAAGATCAAGATCCTTGCTCATTTTGAACTCTTCAAGCTAAATTGTAATTCCTAACAGACACAGGTAACAGGGGCCCACACTTACATGTTTTGAAGTGAGGTAGCAATAGGACCATCAGTAACCTCAGTCGTAGAAAATATCTTTATAGATTGGAAAATGTGGCTCTCAAAATATTTAATCCTGTCGCAAAGATATGGTGGAGATATATGCTGAATACTTTCAAAGTGCTTCTTAAACAAACAAACTCAATCGTGATGGCAAATAAGTTTACATTTTAACAGAAAATGAAAAAGGATAATTAGCTACGTAAGACTGTTAGATGGATAATTGAATTTTCAGATTTTCCCGTCGATTGACTGCACCGAAGTGCTTGGTCTCAGGTTGACATGTCGGCTTCTTGTGCAGATGCTTCGACGATTTCTGGGCATTTAATTATAATTTAATTGGTGGATGGTGACTAGCAGTGGAATCCAGGATGCGCATTTCGTCCTATTTGGGTCTGGTCAGCTAGTGGATGTAGCTGCATTCCCCAGTGAGTGATGATGCTCCCACCGAGGCTCGAACCCAGTGGCCATAGCTTCAAACGCCAAAGCAGGTACATCCAGTGACGAGTCCCAAATAGGACGAAATGCGCATCCTGGATTCCACTGCTAGTCACCATCCACCAACTAAATGTAAGATGAATAGTTTAGTGGAAAACTCGGCAATATCAGTGCATGCACTGACACAATCACATTACAGGGTGTGACAGAACTATAGTTCTTGAATGTAATATAGGTAGGTGGAGTGAGTGACTGATCCCCGATTCCTTGTTCATCGAATCTACAACTAAAACATTCCATAGGGATTATTCAACATCAATACCACATACAATGAAAATATTATTACCAATAAAATCAGCGGATATGCAAAAATATATTTATATAAAAATGTCTGATGTTTTTCGGAATACCATAACAACAGTTATTTCCAAGAAGAGGATAATCAGGAGTATTAGAAAATTGAATTTTGAAACTCACCTGAAGTATTGACTGAAGAACAGAAGGATTTGTAATACAAATTTGGGCATTAAGGTATTGGTTTCGACCGTCCAAATGAATCCGAAATTCTCATATCGTTATTTCATTTCTAGTTAAATTTACAAGTTTGAGATGTACTTTAATAGTTAGTTAATAATAATAGTCTCATTCTGAACAATGTTTATATAATTTACAGACTTTCCAGTGGAGTCTATTACGCGGCATTTTCCCTTCACCCAGAATCTTCAAATAAAAGATGAATTGACAACAGATCGTGTGACACAGTTCATCTGACCTGAAGCGCAAACCAGTCCATTATGAAATCCTTTTCTTTCTCTCCTTCAAGAAATACACGGCGTGTTTTTGAATGTTAATTATAAAAAGTTCAGGAGTACATTTTGTGAATCAAGGACACTACTCTCGAATGGTCATCTCATGTATTGGGATAAGCTGCCAACGGGGATGGTGCTTCTCGTCATGTTTAGTAGTAACTTGCAAACCAGCAGGCTGATTTTCTTTCTTTATAATTTAAATAAACGCGAAGTTTACTCAAGACAGTCGGCCCACTGACATAAATCACCTTGTTTCCCAATGGACAGTATACGCAGAAAGCTACCTGTAAGTAAGAATAATCTGTTGTGATTTGCAAACTGTCGACATTTTGCGAAATCTGACATGATATGACATGTGAATTATTTGGATCTTATCTCAAGGATGCTAAATAATTTCACTTTTTTATTCCTTCACAAATGTTGATGACATAATTCATGCACTAATTGAAAGCAATTACAAATGAAGCTGTCGAAGTCTGAGTCTATCTATAATCTTATGTAAAACTTTGGAATTGCACTAGAAAGAGAGTTAGAATGAAATCTGTTTGATACACAGAAGTAACACAATCCACTTGCGGAACAACCATAATTGAAGCCATAAACATCAGTCAGAAATCTTGACTTTGAGTTTGCTCTAACATGTGGAGGTAGGCACTTTTCTGCATTTGTGGTCTTCTTTAGTTCTAGAAAGAAACTAAGATGACGCGTACTCTCAATGGATAAATTATTTCAGCCTTCACCTACTCTTCGAGCTCAGTTTGAGCAACTAAACGAAAGGCTTGTAGTTTGCTTGAAAGAAGTAATAAATGTTGATCAATAAGTTGAAATTTAAATTCTGTAGGTGATTAAGATACTCATATCATATCATTTAACTAATGTGATTATCACAGTTATCATAACTGCATGACGATTGGTTAGCTGTTTACTTACGTGATGCTTCAGAGTTATGC
This sequence comes from Trichobilharzia szidati, assembly GCA_944472155.2. Lineage (NCBI taxonomy): Eukaryota > Metazoa > Platyhelminthes > Trematoda > Strigeidida > Schistosomatidae > Trichobilharzia > Trichobilharzia szidati. The sequence goes on from OX235273.1 coordinate 92,823,592, forward strand.
ATAGAAATGAATGTAGAATATGATATGTTAGAAACAGTACGTGAAATGAATCATCTGACATAAACAGTAATTATGTGTATGCTACTGACAACTACTCTCTGTCTACATCTCTAAGGAGATGATGGATGGAGATCCAGTTAGTGTCGTATTTTTATTAAATATCCACAAACTCTACTTTTATGTCACATATTTTAAACGTTTCACCTACAATTTGTAGTATATACTGAGTCCTGTCTCACTAGCTGGTGTACATATTCAAATCCAAATATAGCCGATTTATCCCATAAATCGGTAAGATATGACTGCAGTTACTTTGGGCTATTCCCATGAGCTAACTACCTATAGAGATATTTAGAGAGATCAATAAAATTTCGGATTGTTTTCGCTTGATGATGACTGTGGTGGCTAATTAGAAATTTCACAATGATTGTGAAACTTGTCGTTGGAAGAACAGTATGACGATAAATTGGTCATAGTGTCTGTTGAAATGTCTGCATTTAGAATAATACTGGGAGGCAGATTACTCTCCACATCAAAATATCCTTAATTTCATATGTCATTCTGATGTGCAATAGATGGAATTTTAGCAGAGTTCATTTCGTCAACAATTATGAATCAGCAACTTAGTAAAACCTGTAAATTGACTGACATCCTAATAGATTAACGCATTTCAGTCAAGCGTTGAATTCTGAACCCATTTCTGATTTGTACAAACTAATCTGAATTGGATATTTCCATGTACTTCTGAAATTTAACTGATGAGCCAGGAATTGCAATATGCTCAACAAATCGATATCACAGTTTATTTTTCATCCCAACACTGTGATTTACAAGTTAGCAGCTTTTGAAGGAACAAATAAAAGCAAAACACTGATAACAGTTATCCCACGTGTTATTCATGTTTCAGCTTACCTAGAACTACTAGAATTCACAGAATACCGAAATACAAAGTAAGAACTACACTATGATACATATTTCAAACGATTTGACTAGTCTTTCTGGCAATAAAGATTCTCGAATTGATATCTTTCGCCTCTTGGTAGCAGTCACTGAGGCGCATGGTCTTATTTCCTTTCGGATGATAAATCATGAGGGCGAACAACTGAATACAAGCAAACATTGTATACTAAACTCTTGCTCAGACACTCTCTATCGATAATTCTCGAATACGCCTTCATCATACACCTAAAAATGCCCGGACACTGCAGTTTAAGGTACTGTTTAATAATACTATACAAAAAGCTGCGTCAGTTGAAAGGCGGCTTTATGCATAGATGATTCACTCAGCCTTATTATCGCACATCCATGACTGTGCGTTCTAATCGTGGACGACATGCGTTTATGAGAACGTCAACATTTGAAAAATCAATACGTAGATAAGTCACCAACTGAACACGATTATTTGTACTCACTTTGGCACCCTAGAATAAGGTGAGCATTATTATAAAATTCCGTGTAACAAATGGTTATTATTTAGTTTCATTAAAAATATTTCACTGAGATAATTACACAGAGAATAGCGAACGTCCGATTAAGGGCATATACTGAGATGAGGAATGGTAAATATTTTTCACCATTCATATATGGTCCCAGCATGAACTTATTTAAAATCACAAATGTTTTTGAATATATCTGACAATATTGATATTCGAACGTCACCGCAGAAATTTTCGAAAATAGTATCTAATGGAAATATTACTCACTCAGGTTCACAAATCATTACGAATTATGACGTTATAATTACGCATGAATAATTAACGTGAAGTGCGAATAGGTTTCCTGTAATAAGTTTGCATTTGAAGTAATAATATCCATTCCTCAGGAGATTCTAATCTACCTGACTAAATGTATGTATCACTGTTTCTTGGATATATCCCATAATTCAGGAATTTATCAATTATATTATTTCAAATATATTATCGATAGTCATTTCAAGAGAAGTTAAATAAGGGTGAGATCTGACTGGTACTCATATACAATTTTCATCTACTTTGCATCGGAATGATCACACTGTTGGTGACATTGAAGAGAAAACATTTTCATTTCAATGGAATTATTTAGTCTTCAAATTATAGTCAGATATTTTGTCATCGATAAAGTATAAAGCTCGCATAAATTAACAGAATATTGTTCCATGCTGATGTTGTGTCTGCTAATGTATAGAAATACTGCTGCGTTATCGGTTCGACATTGAAAACCGATAAGCAACTAGGCTAAAGACCAGATATGCAATGCTTATCGCTTCGGCTCCATCAATTTGTGCACGAAAGCGAAAACAGGTGTCAGAGCGGTCTGTGACAGCGAGAAGAGTTTGATTTATCGTACAAACAAGTGAATTCAGAGTCGAAGAGCCAGGCCAACAAATAAATAAATGAACTGTTTTTATCAGGTTGTTTTTCAAGGCTGTCCAGTAGCATGAGAACAGATATTCTGCCTCAGCCCAATGGCGTAATCTGTCCATTCCGGTGTAAGCTACTCTCTACCTGTTATATCTGGTGTTTACCAGTTTTATATAGTTTTAGCCACTCCCTATAAATTGGCTTATTTTATTTTATGTAGCAGACAATGACGGCGAATCACCTTGCGATATATAAAACAAGAAACCACAAATGACTAGTTTCAGTGGAAATTTTCTGCACTGCGAAATAGATCAAAGTAATTATAATTACATTTCAGTAGTTTAAACATAATGGAAAGCTTTTTATTTTAGTAACACTTGGGGGAACTAGCTATAACAGGTAAGAAGATGAAGGTATGCTTAAAATCTGTTTCACCATTCGAATGTGAGATTCTTCCACTGCTGATGCGATTTACTGATTAACATCAAGTTCTGGATTAGATAAAAGGAAATTCGCTCATTATTTTGTTACGCCGCGAGGTAAACATCTTATGAGTCAATTTTTCTACGTGACATGGAAACTAGACGATTGAGCTTAACATACATTGGAGACCAAGTTAGTGAGTCTTTATTAGTATATGCTAGCTAATGGAAACAGTTTTTATATCATAAACTGGTGGTTAGTTTTGTAAATTGCCGTATAAACTGTTGTAATTCCTAGTTTTATTATCTTTTACCCTTTGCATGAAATAATCTCTGCTTCTGCAGTCAGATTTTTGTGTCTTCTAAATGTGTGAGTAGTAGCTGACGTATCAGTCTCAAAAGTAATAGCGAAGCCACGAATCTCAATAGCATCGTCACCACCTTAACACAAATGGAGACTGGAATCTTAACAATCAGCATATTGAAGTTTTACTTGTGCGAATCGTCATTGCACACAGCGTATCAATAAACATAAACAAATATACAAGACAAGGAAATAACTGTACAAACCATTGCATTTGATGCTGATTACCGGTTTATGTCACAAGACCTTAGGATGGATTTCACTCACTAATTGAGGCAAACATGAGTAGGTGAGGAATCTTCAGTCATACCTCAGAATATATATCGAATTAAGAAAGTATTAACATCTGTATGAAAATGGCTCTTCTGCAAAATGCTGTGTTCACCATAAATACAAAATGTAACATCTGCTTGCAAATAATAATCGTGAATTTGTACTTTAACATTCAGAAAATAGTTTGAAGTTAAATGAGGCTTACATTTCTAATTTAATTAGTGAAAATCAAATATATGCCTATACATTTTTTGATATTTCAGGAGATGAACTTACTCGTCTTCACTTTCATAAAGGAATTATTTTAAAAATTCCGGCTTTTTGTGTGTTCTTTATTTGCACGTTGATTTAGATTTTTCAAGACTTGCATTTGTCTATTCTAATTTGATGTGGCTGTCTGTGTCCCCTGCTTGCTGAACTCGTCAATTATTTTACTGACCGGATCTCATTTCAAATTAACATTTCATGCGTTTAAACTACTCTAAATGATTAATTAATAAGTGACCAGAAGTTGTCTTAAACATGATAACAGAAGGATTCAGTCAGTTTTTCAATTTCAATTTACGGTGCTTATTTAGAGTGAAAACTGCATTAAACATCCTGAAATCTGAATTTAGAAAAACCATATGCTACTGCTTTAATATATGCGTAACACTTGGGCACTGTGGTAGTAAGTAATTCCATATTAGTTTGTTTATTAGATGTATCACACAGTGAAACAGTATTATTTACTGTATGACGTTTCGAACAAAATTAATTGTTCATAATCATTTCACCAATTATAATCACACGACTTCGAATATCTTTTGTAATTTCAAAAAGAAACTGCATTAATGATTACTTGAAGTAAATACACAGATCTTTTGTGCGCTGTATAATGTGACACGGTGCTGAAATGAATACTGAGTCTGCTTTCACGTTATAACTGCTTTTGTGAGAGTTGCTGAGCTGTCGCAGTGCAGATATAACAATAATAACACAGACTTTGTCACTACCTGAGCCCAGTTTAAATGGCGAAACAACAGATGTGTAGTTTACTTGGATAAGTAATAAATATTTATCAGTTACTCGAAAGTTTTGCTCTATGGGATAAAGAGATACTGATATCATGTCTTTTAATTCATGTAATCATCTTCAGAAGTATCAGAAATATATATCTACTTTTTAACTATGCACTTACGTGACTCTTCATCGTGAAGCATAAAAATGAATGCGCGTTTCATGATATTATTAGTTACTTTTGAGATGAAATATTTGCAATGAACAATGTCCATCTTTATATTCATGACAGTTCAGTTTAGGATATCTTCTTTTCACATATATTTCCTTTTAATTAGTCTCAGAAAGTCAAATTATTTCTTTTTTACTATTTACAAGGTATTTTGCACTGATGTAAGAATATTATGGCCCGTCCTTCTGTATGAACAAGTTTGTTCTGTTGTCCTTCAAACTCATTCAGGTAAACTACTTGACAACAGATGAGTACCTAAAGGTGTTTTGGAAGATTTTTAGATGTAATCACACGCATTCCAACTCATGTGCCATCAAGTAAATGAATGTGATTTGTTCTAGATTGCTCTAACTTAGGATGAATAATGCTCGAAATTCTTGTGTTCTATAAGATATATCTACAGAAGAAGAAAAACCATACAAGAACCGTGCCACTACGTCATTAGGAAGAGAATGGCTGATGTTATTATGATCTATAGTGGAAGTTTAAAGCCTACAGTGAGGGAAGCTGTCTATCCATCTTTCAATGAAAATGATGTGTCTAATTATCCAAGTGCATCACTGTCTCTAATTCTAAATCAAGTCTTAACACGGACAAAAATTCTACGATGTAATATCTAAAGTTAAGATGCTTCATAAAAATGTCCAATCCATGGATCTAATTAATCGGAGAAAACACCTAATTTCTATCCTGTATGAAGATACAGACCATTTCATATCGAACGTTTTAAAGTGCTCTCTTGATCACATAAATACAGAATTCACCTTTAGTGATTAATAGTCCGGAAAACATCTAAACAATTCAAACGAGTTGAAGAAGGATAAAATTCGACGTGGATACGCCCAGATAGAGGTTCTGGAATGGCAGTGAATGTACCAGACCACGCTGATGAACTTCATTATTTCTAATCAGCTGTAAAGTATTTCTAAAGTTGACATATCAGATACATCCAACTGAACTTTAGTTGTGGGTTCGTCTATGAGAATACTTTTCGCCAACTACATTACTGCATGTCTAGGAAACACTAACACTAACATTAACAATCAATGAAGGCGGGATCTAGCAAAAATATTCTTTTCGATATGTGAGATAAGCCTACGATACTTTCATTATTCAAGATGCGAATTCGAATATCGAAAACGTGCTCCAAGCATTCAGTAACACCCACTCAAACTACAACTGCTTCCATAAGCATAATCTAATGCAACAGTAAAGGTCTCTGTGGTGTACCACCTCTCTGATGAGATCTATCTACAAAAATCCCATATTGAACGGATAGTTTTTTTAGTTTCCACAGCTCACTTCCTCTAAATGATAGGCAGAATCTCATCCACTGACTTTCCTCAAAAATCGGCGATACATCCACTGAGGTGTATCCTATTGAGTAGCTTAACAAACTCTCAAAAATCCTAAACGAAAATGACTGCTCATTTAGATTTAAAGACAAGAACCTGAAACGTAAGAATACAACTGAATATGTTAACACTTGGCCAGTGGTGCACACGTTATGAAAAAATACAGGGTTTCACTTGCTTATTTGCTGAGAGATAAGCACTATCACTATGCACTGTCATGATCAAAAGATGCAGTATTGGTGTTACAGCTCCTTACCACGAATTCACCTCTGATCTTTCTTGTAAAACTCTGCTGGTATCTGTGTGATGACTATGCTCGCCAGTCTGTTTTCTTAGGGAAGTGTGAAATTCCTGTGTATTTACTTATTTCAATCCATACGCTTAACTTCATCTGGTTATTCACTATACTATGACATCTCACCGAAGATAGATCTGGAAACTTTCCTGCACAGCTGTTGTACATGTGTAGCCCATTTAATCAAGACTTTCAAATTCTCTGTGTCCGTATTTGATTTTCCAGTGACTCAGTGGGTATATTAAGTGGAAAATACAACACGTGGAGATCCGGCTAATACTATTTTATTGTTAAATATGGCCTCGTCCAGTTTACTAGTTCATTAGTTTTCTAGCCAGTTCAAATCCCGGGAAAAGAGGTAAGGTTATGCTTAGGGACAGCGATCCTACTCCAAAAAATCAATATAATCACTACAGGAACTACAAAACACAGCAAGAAGGATAAAATCAAACTTGTTCTTCGCTGATATCGAAGAGGCGAAATGACGTGGGATGGTGAAAGCCTTCGGAAACCCAGACAGCCTGCATGTCTCCCTTTGATGAAATGAAAAATAAGAGCAGACATGGAATGTTCGTACGATATGAGAACCTAAAAAGGCTATCCAGATAGCCAAATAAACATGGAGATACGGTATAAAAGTGCTTGAAATCTTTCAAAGCAGGTGCAGTGAATATGGACTATCCGAATTGCCAATTAGATAGTCAGTAATCAACTCCAATCATACAGACGAAATCTACGAGCACACTGAGGGAGCGGCCATCATGTTGTCAGCAACATTAGCCCAAGCTCAAATGCAGTAGCGACCAATCTTTTCCAGGATTATGGCAACAAGTTTCAACTCAAAAGGAAGGAAGGAAGATTACAATTATCTAATGCTAAGCACAATGCTACAAACAACACGGAACAAGAGAGGAGGGAAATTTCTATAGACAACTGCAAACAGTAATGGATAGAACCCAGAGCAAATGGCGACATCAAAATCAATATGGGCGAAATGGATACCAAACCGAGAGCAGACAATACAGGAAGAGAATTCATCATGGGCGGAGAGGCTTTCTGTGAAATGAATGATAGTGGAGAAGTCTATGAAGAGTTCTCCACTTTCAACGTTCTTGTGATCGGAGGCAGCAAACAAAAGTAAATACATGGTGCAACATGGATTTCACCTGACGTACACACCAAAAACCAGAAAGACTTCATTTCAATCTCAAAGAAGTGGAGACGCAGCCTGCTGGACACAAAGTGTAGAAGTGCATGGAATCTTCAGGGTAAATTTGAAAGCCTTCAGAGTAACTGCAGACAGATAACAATTCAAGTCCAACACTCAAAAACTGAAGGAAAAAACTACAAAGGCGCCTTCGCTGAAACCATCAGAGTGAAGTTGGAGACACTCCGTGACATCAGTGAGAAAACCTTTGTGAAAGAACATTGCAATTATCTGAAGGTGATGTTCAAATAAACGTGTACAGCCATTCTAGGAAGATAGAATAGTCAAGACAAGGAACGGGTCGCTACGCACACCTGGAAGCTAACAAATGAGGGAGGGATTGTGAAACAGAATATTAACCAGTGCAGTGATGGACTAAATAATGACAGACTGAGTCAGATGCACAGCGCACTCCATACAGAAGTGAATAAAAGTGCTGGTAAAGGAAAACGAAAATCGTATGGCCCACTGGTAAATGAAACAGAACAGAGTTTGTGTAAGAAGGACTTCAGATCACTACATCACATAACTAGGTCTCCATCCGAAAAAGGATATCAATGCAAATGAAACCTACAAAAGATGATCAAGGAAACCTAAATGACAATGAGGAGATGCAGACAAACCAATGGACTGATCACTTCAAAGAACTCTTAAATCAACCATCACCTGCAACTCGACCAGAAATACCACCAACAGAACACACAGAACTGCCTACCAGTGGACATCAGTCCTCCAAGGAAAGTAGAAGCCTTGCAAGCAATCAAACTACTGAAAGCCAGCCGGCAAGGCCACAGAATTAGACGGAATTCCTCCTGAAGCACTGGAAACTTATCCAAAGACCTAAAAGGATACGCTGATGCCACTTTTGCGGAAGATTTGGAAGGAAGGAAAGGTGCTCACTGATAGGAAGGAAGGCTATATTGTCAAACTACTAAAGAAGGACGATGAATATTTTGCAAAGCTAGTGCGGAATCACACAGAAGATCACAGGGAGCTTGAAGAGAGAAACATGTTGATCTGATAAGAAAACTCCAAAAACATCTGGACTTTGAGAATGATTTATGTCTAGTGTCACTCAAACTCGAAGATCAACAAGCTAAAACCAACAAGTTGGCAGAAGAAGTAGCAATGACAAAGCTTCGAATAAACAGAAAGAAGATAAAGGTAGTGAAGATAACTGGTCAACAACAACAAGCGGCAATCACTATCTTTACGAATTCTTTCACTCATCTAGGCAACATCATTTTAACTACAGTTGGTACAGATGAGGAGGCCAAAGGGAAATATCGGAAAAGCAAGACTGATCTACGTTAATATAAAATCAGTCTGGAGATCTGCTGCACTCAACATAAGGGACAAGATTTGGATTTCAAACACCGATATAAAACAGCTCTCCCATATAGTTCAGGGACTTGGCGCATCACTAAACCCTCTCCCATTAGGTTGCTGCAGCATTTTGGCAACATGTGTTTACCCTTCACACTGAAGTTAACATGTGAAGGAAGAATCAGCAACAAGAAACTCTAGGAACGCACCAATCAATATTACACGGAAATAACGAAACACAGAGATTCAGTTAATACTTTATCATCCTATTATCCAATTTATATCGAGTTTCCTGTTACCTTTCCATGTACACAGTCATATCTAAATACAGACTATATCTGCTTCAACTGCAGCTAAAGTTAGCTATTCAAATCACCAGATTACCTCTTGAAAGTTTAAGGAATATTAATGATAAAATAAGCTGTTTTGATCTAATCAGAAATTGTACAGTGTTTGCGGTACTTTCCGTTTGAAGACCAGTGCATGGATGAGTTGATCACATTATCTGGGAAAATTCATGGACAGAAAAGATGTTGAAAGACTGATGCGCCTCCAGATAAAAATAGCCCAGATGTACTATGTGGTTTAGATGATTAGTGAACTGAATTTCGGCCATGTTACTTTCTCAAATAGTTGTAAATCACCGATTTGGTAAACACTGTAAAGTGATTCGCACCCTGATAAACTTCAGTGGAGTATCGACTTTTGAATCCATTTCTGTCTGACCGAATTCAAATGGAATTAAGACGATGAACCGCTGATTACACTCGACGAAATAAACTGATATCTGCATTTTTAATCTCAATACTGCTATTTGTAAGTTAACAACTTCCGTATGAACTAATTCAACGAAAATTGTGATAAGACGTATCACTCTTTATATTGACATTTCAACTTACCTATATCAGCTAAAAGCCAGACAATTCCGAAGTACTTGGATTAAAATGTGACGGACTGACAAGCCTATGTTTTCATACAGCTTCTCAAACTGATACTTCAAAGTTCATTCGGAATTCATTTCCATATCATTCGTTTTGTGGTGGCTGTCAGTTGTATGCATGATGTGACTTTCTTTTGCATTCAAATGGTGTTTTCAAGTAAGGAAAGCTGACTACAATCAAAACTTGTAAACAGAACTATTACTTACGCAGCTATGAGTGATTAATCTCAACTAAAGTCTCACCACACACCTGGACACTGAAGTTTGACATACTGTTCAACAAAGCGTTGTAAAATACTGTATGAATTGACAGACTCATTTTATTGGGTACATTTGTCATTAAGCCCCGCTGCAGCACGTTCACAACTGTGCGGTCTATTCTCCAATTCGTCGCTGAATTATATCGATTTATGATAGTCTCAACATTAAAAAATCAATAAGTGAACAAGTTACCAAATGAAAAACGACTCCTTATACTCACTTTTACATACTGGAATGAGATCAGTATTGAAACGATAAAGCGTTATCATAAAATGTTAGTATTCGACTTCGTAAAACGATATGTTTCGTTTAAATAATTATATATTCATCGGCATCATGGAGGGTAGCGATGCGTCCCACTACAAACATGAGCTGAAATGATGAAAGGCAAATATTATTCACCACTAAACTTATTGAAAATCTTGAATTTCCACAAATGTATCTCATAAGATGGATATCCAAAAGCAGTCGCATATATTTTCGAAAACGTCACCTGACAAAAATATCACTCACTGAAGATAACAAACAAGTTCGAATTGTGATTTAATAATAGTGTGTGAATAGTTCACAAATTAAGTTGAAATATGTTTCTCGTAATTGGTTTGCATTTAGAGTAATAATTCCCATGTCCCAAGAGATTCCCATTCAGTTAACTGATTATGTTTCATTATTTTTCAATTATATCATTTCAAATACTTTTCCTATTATGATTTTGAGGAGAGTTTACAAGCATGAAATCTGATTGATATTCATGCATAATTTTCATTTCCTTCACAGTGAAATTATGAAACTTTTGAACGTATCAGCAAGAATGTACTTCCATTTTACTGAATTAATTTGGATATTTTGCCGTCAATAAAGAATAAATTTCGAGTAATGTAACAGAATATAATTCATTATGATTGATATCATTCATTTCATTCTGTCAGCTGATACAATTAATTCTGTTGAATTGCGAGTTCGATACTGAGAAGCGGCAGACGACCCGACTGAAGACTCGGTATCTATTTTACTAATCACTTCAGCCCACCAAAAATGAAGCCACTAACGGAATAGTGTGTGCCAGTGAGAAAAATTCAATATATCGGAAACATTTACATTAAACATAAATATTACCAACCTCCGAAATTTATGCGAAAATATAACTAATTAAATTATTTGCTACAGGTTGGAATTCACAATCGTTCCATCATACTATAACATATTTTGCCTCAACTCAAAGGTTAACTTTGTCCAAAATGATTAAACAAGGTCTGTTTCAGGTGTTTAAGGTCTGTTTTAGCTGCCTTTTAATTAATTAATTTTATCTGATGTAAAATACAATGATACCAAGTAAACCAAATGAAATGACATCCACTTGTTGAAACGTTTGCTTCTTCTCCTTTCATACATATGGTCACAAATTTCCATTTTTAATGGAAGCAGTTATCGGGCCTATTCGTCATAGCAGCCAGTTAGATGTCTGTATGAAAGAAATTCGTTTCATCAATTCAAATACTAGGCTGTATGACAGCGGACTGAATTTGCCAACTATCACCAAGTTTCCGGTCTACAAAAATAATCTGAGGATAACCGCTCATCATTTAAAAACTGAAATGTTAGTAATCGGCATCTCGAAGTATTACTTGCGCATTCAGGATTTACAGATAGCGTTTTCATAAATGCAGATAAACATATATAACAAGGGGATAAGTGTTCCATATTAGTTTGTTTATTAGATATATCACACAGTGAAACAGTATTATTTACTGGATGACGTTTCGAACAAAATTTATTATTGTTCATAATCATTTCATCAATTATAATCACACGACTTCGAAACTTGAGTTTTACAGTTCTCTTTGTTCTCTCCTACGGAAAATAGTATGATGGAACGATTGTGAATTCCAACCTGTAGCAAATAATTTAATTAGTTATATTTTCGCATAAATTTCGGAGGTTGGTAATATTTATGTTTAATGTAAATGTTTCCGATATATTGAATTTTTCTCACTGGCACACACCATTCTGTTACTGGCTTCATTTTTGGTGGGCTGAAGTGATTAGTAATAAATATCTAGTCTTCAGTCGGGTCGAAACGTCATCCAGTAAATAATACTGTTTCACTATGTTATATATCTAATAAACAAACTAATATGGCAATACTTACTACCACAGTGCTCAGATTTTACATATTTATTAATGGGATGTGTTCAAATGACGGCATTTGATACTGTATCCCTATTGGTGTGAAGAGAATTGAATATCACAGCAACATGCGTTTTGAAACAGACTTCATTGACTCATTTAGGCAAAGACATTTAGAGGAAGAACCTTCATTCATATCTCAATTCACTTCACGAATTCTGGATGATAAATTAATTCACCCTGTTGGGACGTAAAGCATTTGTTTGTTTCATTTTGATTCTGGTATCCACACTGTTATGTTTAGATGTGTCAAATTTCGTGAGTTAATTGAATATTGATGTGCGATAATTTTCATTCTGGTTCTTGTGAAGTACGTGTTTATTAGTGTGAATGTATGTTAACACGAAGTACCATATATGTGGGAATTGATAATAGGAAGTTTATGCACAGTCCGAATTAGGAACAGATGAATATTTCCGTTAAGTAGATGGGAAATATTATCAGTGAACATTCATCAATAAAATAAATCAAATGTTAGCATGTGATAATACAAAGTAAATAAGACCGATCAAAACGAACCTCGCTAACGGAATTATAAAGCCTTGTCGATTTTATGATAATATTAGTTTCAATCAAGCAGAATCAGTGGTAGATATTGTTTTCGTTCAGAAAGTTTTAGCTTTATCTAACGTAATGCGAAGACTTCCACAATACATAGGTGAATTGGCTTTCACAAAATATATACCTTATTTCTGTCTGTGTAGAAATATCTTTTCAATAAACTACTCAACAGTTTTATTCACTATTATTGTAAAATAGAATATGTGTTTGCAAAAATTGTCATTAATTTGCTTGTTCACTTTCAGAACATTATTGAGGGTAAAAAAAGCAACATTTCAAAAATGAATAGACAGAATAAAATACATGCTTATACATTCTCTAGATAATTTTACAGGCGGACTTACTGTCATCGTCTTTTATGGAAAGATAATTTCAAATATCTGAAGTAGCTCTTCACATTTATTTATAAAATCAACTAGTTTTTTAAACGTGAATTCGATCCTCCTGATTTGATTTAGCAACGCTTCGGTTAACTCTCTCCTGGATTCATACGTTTTTCGTGCAACAGTATATCGGCAGGTCGATGCGAGGACAAATACTCACCGATGACATTGTCTAGTGGTCACGCCATATCCTGGATGGGCGGTAGTTGGATTTCGTGGGCCGTTGGATCAGGTTCCAGTGGCTTACTGTTCCATGAGCTGGGTTGTAACCTCAAGGTCCTAGGTTTTAACCATGGTCGGTGCGTAATGATGAAGAGTCCTGAAGCTAGGGCGAAACAGTTGTCCAGTACTCCCGGGTTTTCCAATGGTTCTCTAACCGACCTCAGATCATGATGAATTTCTGTAACCAATCAAATCCCTGAAAACCAACATCTGGGTATATCATGTGTTGAAATGACTCTGACCAATAGGATAATAAATGCCGAAGAATTGTTTTGAACATGATAGGGAAGATGTCATAATGTCGTACAGTATGACTTCAAATGACACATGAGAATTACACACAATGCCCTGAAATCTGCATTCTCAATAGTCACTTGCTACGTGAGATGGGCTTCCTAGGTCTTGTTAGTCCATACAGTTCGCTCACAAAACTTGTGAAAATTTCACACAGCAAAATTACAGAAGTGAACTTATTATGGAAACTAGTCATTTCAAGAAATAATCTGAAATAAAACACATTTATATGTAAAACGGACTGACTCATAGGTGTGAAATGATGGCTTTGAAAATATTTTCCAAGGAGTAACGTAATAAGGGTTTTGAAATGAGGGATTTCATATTCGCCTTAGAATAATCAGCAGAAAAATCAGTGGTGGAACAGACTCAAAGACAAGGAAATCGCAAATTGATTTAACTACAAATACTTTAGTTATGCATGCATATAAGTTCTCAGCCGACTACGCTTCTTTGAAAAAATAACACAGCACCATCAAAATACGGAAACAAAAGAAATGCAAGCAATGAGTATGAGCTGAATCAGTAGGTACTGGCTACTGCATTTTTAGTTTTGTAGCTGTTTATACATGGAATATCAGAATTACTAGGCATTTAATACAAGTGACATTTTAAAAGCATTACTCACCATTAGCTGTAAATTTATAAACATTACTATTTATACATAACTTTACAAATAAATATTCAAATATAAACCAGTCACGATGTTTTGTTAATGGGATAATAAGACTGTGCATATAAATTGTGCAATTAGTCATAATAATAAGAATGAAAACAATGACAATGGTTCTATCAGTAACAAGGATGAAAAAGTGAGGCGATCTGTGATCACGAAAATAACGAAGAATAGCATGATAAAACAGACGAAATTACTATCAACTTGTAATCATGCATATTTCACCTGTACACGAAGTCATACTCAAAATCTACCTAAACTTCCAAAGCAGAATTGCAAATGAAAACCAATGTTGTCATAAACTCATCGTTGAAAAACAACAATGATAGTTGCAAGCTTATCAGATGACAGATCGTCAAATTTGTAGTTCCCTCATCCTTTCAGTTTTGACGTTTAGTCAGGGATGCTTCATATTTTTCTGCACCATAGCCACATTCTGTCAAAATTTCTATCCACTTGATTCCTTATTTATGGATAAATCATCAGCTTATAATCATGTGTATTCAGGCCAAACTTTGAAACACCATATTCCCACATCTTCCAAATGATATTTTATCATTGGCAAGAGAATCATTTGAGTGCCTGTATGTGGAGTGGCACTGAATTAATGGCTAATTTATAGCGACTGTTAACTACGAAGTCTCGCTGTAACTTTATTCTCTGAATGACACTTCACACACAGCGCTTATCTCTCATTTAATATATCACTAGTATGGAACTAGATATGGAACTAAGAGTATTTGGCGTGAGTTTGCGGTCGCAGTAAGAGTCAACAGGACAATAATGTATATGATACTAACATTTTGACAAGGTCGAAATTCATGATAACGGCGTTTAAAGAAACAGGTAACGGTGTTCACTGTAATGAGCATTGCATGCTATTGTTTTCTACTGTCTAATGATTGTTGGAAAAAATTTTCTTTTAAGCGACCTGATTAGGCTCACTATTATTCCACAGTACAACATAAACATCCAATTCAGTAGTCTAAAATATTCCCCTATTACGAGTTGGGTTAGTCTGAACAAACAGTATTCCTTTCGAAAAATTGTCTAATGGCTGCTGTAGTTATGATATGAAATACTGATTACCAATAAAATGATAACCAGGTATTTGTCAGATTATCTCGAAGCAGAATTCGTTAATGCATTCACAGGTTATAGATTTAGAATGTAAATGGTCTTCTTTCAGACAAACGAATGACTGACATCAAATCCCTTCACACCATGATAACATGCAAACACATGCAATATCTTTCATTTTAGCATAAGATTATAACTGAATCTTCTAGTTATCTGATACTCATTAAATAAAAACTAGGACCACCATTATCTAGTCATTTATTTGGTCATACAACCTCCGGCATATTCACTCAGGATGGCATAGCTTATTCCTGAAACCACGTTGAACATTTAGTCTACAAATATTCTATTCTTTAGTTTATTGCAAAATATTTACTTCCGCTTCCTTCGATTACTGACAACGTGCACTTTGAATGGGCTACGGCTATAAGACTATTATCTCTGAGATATTCTGGATATGAAAATGAATGGTGATCATTGTTTTCTGGGTTCTTTGCATCTGTCATTACTGATGAGGACTCTCAACAAAATTGTACAGTTGATTTTTCATTAATGTCCTGTTTTCAATTATTTTCTTCCCATCCCTTTTAAGGGGTGCTTTTACACATATCTTCTTGTGTCGTACTGCTTGTTGTAACTTACTGCTGAAATCGCATATGTTGTCATTTCTATACACCAATTGCTTTATCTGAAAATCAAAATGTCTAAAATTCCGAATGCATTGCTCGATATACAATCTACAATTCTATTGAGACCATATTTGTCAGACGGCAGGATCTTCAAATTCGATTTTCTTTATTATCAAAAACATAGCATTGTGATAACAAACTAAAATAGTTTATTTGCTTGAAGTTGGCATAAATAGCATCTGTATACATGATACTAAGAATATCTCCTTAGAAAATTTGGGCCAAAATATTCGAATTAAAACGACAGAAAACTGCACTATGGCCACTTCTGCAGCTTCGAGGGCGACTCAAACATCTATTCACAGTCAGATCCGCTTTCAGTTAATCTTTAACAGATTCAAACGATAAATATTATGCACTACATGGAATAAGCTCGATTCCCTCTTATCCTTATTAGCACCTGATGATAATGATAACGATTTGTAAGTGTAAACTTAATGGTATCACTGATCAAACGTCATAATAAACACTGAACTGTATCCGAGAAAACAACAACTGGAATAAATTATCCACCAAGACATGGGGGTAATTATTTAGTCATTTTATCATTTCCTGTTGATGATCCTGACCAAATTGATTACTTTAAGTTTATCATTTAAGCTTTTGAGAGAGATGCATCGATATGACAAGGATTAAGAACTCAAAGGATATCTACCAGAGCAGTTGCAAATCGGACTAAACACTCATCTTGCTTTCTACTACTCACCACTAGTGCAAGTGATTAGTTTGAAAATTTGTTCTATTAGGTGAGTGACAAGTGATGGATTTTCAAAAGAGGACACATGTCAGCTTAATGCAGCTCTTGTTATAAAACATACTGATCATTAAAATAAGTGCATACTTTTGACTGAGGAGGTGATTAGAAACTAGATGAATATTGCGCTAGCCGTATGACTAAAAATGATTTAAAATTTCTAATTTGAACAGCAATTAAGGAGATTTGTGGTTAAATTCCGTTTTGTTCGTGTACTGCTTTGTATTGTAGAGCTTCCGACTGAAATGACTTACAGCTTGACTCGAAACTGAGGGCTGCGAAATACTTTTTTATTGAGTAGAATTTAGGCTGGCAAAACGATCACTTCTGGAATACGTAGTCAGTCAAGTCTCAGAAAAGATAACGAGTGGATTTTACATTACCATCCAAGTAACTGTTGACATAGTCCAGTTCAGTGATTGGTGATAATTAGGTTGAGTCCCCTAAAGTGACTCATAGAACGAGAATCTGAGGGTTACTTTGTGTTGACAGATTGAACAGCTGCCAATTTACATGTCACAACATAAAATCCTTCAGTAACCAATTCTTGAAATCACATACAGGAAAAACAGCCACGTCATCTATACAGCTGATTTTATCACCCCAATGTTTTATTATAAATTATAATATTATATCCACTAGCCAACGTGTCCTAATCACAAATGTGAATTATCGCTGATAAACAACTGCGAGAACACAAAGATGTGTGAGTGCAATCGGTAGAGACTATCATTCTAAAGGGCAAGCATTATCATCTAACTGATTATAATGCGAGTATCACTGAATTGATTAAATAGTAAGAAGTTACATTATTTTAGCAGTGGATCGCAATGGAAACTACCACTCGCGTTCTGTCCTTTTTCTAATTTACACCGTTCTTGTTAAGTAGACACTGACATTAGAACTCAGTAGATAAATATGATGACTCATTCTATCCAGGAAACCACAATTATGAATGAATAGTTTTTTCTAGTAATAATTTTTTATAAGATTAGTTTGCGGTAACATTTCCAGCACGAAGGGCTTATTCATCAACTTACTATCATTTGACAATGATAGATGAAGATGAATTAAGTTGTGGCTGTTCTACTTTGTGTATGATTAAAAATACTGACAGACAAACCTGCTGAATGTTGACTGCTATATTCGATGGGTGTCATTGAAATTTCTAAGCCTATCTGTATCAAGATATTGACTGCTTTCTTAATTTATATGTCTTCTACGAGAATCTGATATCCACTTAGGTAGAATAGTTACAGTTATAAATTTGACTATTGTCATTTTTATGAAGTATTTAATTTCCAACTACATAAACCGCGAGCGTGTGGTGAAATTAATGCTGACAGTACGTAAACACTCATATGAGAAAATCAGTGGTAAAGTTATACTTTGGGCTGTTGTGTTCACTTATCTAAATCCTTATCCTACTTACGACCACTTTTCGTAATTTGCATATAAACTCAATAAGAAATTAACTCGAAAGTCATCAAGACTTACCCAACGTTGTCTCACTGTAGATGGCTAAGATGATGAAGCAGAAAAGAAGACGCGACAACATTGTTACAGCTGTACGAGCCAGATGAAGAAGTGTGCGCATGAAGTATTTTAACGACTATTTATACTATATCTAAAATGTGTCTTTTGCATGGTCAAAAAAGATAAAGAAGAAAAGACTTGTGTGCAACAGACATACTTTGATTGAAACTGTCAGACATTCAAACAGCTAAAATCACCTAAAGCCTCAAATAAAACTTCGCGTTGTAACACACACATTTAAGAGCTTATTTTCGATAAATCTTTATTCACTTTAACCACGAAAACCACTGCACAAAATATCTCAAAATCAAAAAGTTCACGCCTTGTTTAACCGATCAATATTATCAGATTTACACATTTCTGTTGAAGATATGACGCACTAACATAAGAATAAAATCTAGGCTATGTGCTAAACTGTTATTCGATAAAAAGAAGCTTTTATTTGATATTGAATTTATCTCTGTATCACAGCGATATCTCGAATGAAGTTGTGGAGAGCAAATGATTCTGTTCAGTTTATTAGTATGATACTGCCTCTTCTTGGTTGTGGAATCCATACAAAGTTGAAAAAAGGAGATTAGGAGACTTGTTTACCATTGGTTTCAACATTACATTGCTTATGTAAGCATATAATGAGACGCCAGAATAAAGGCGCTTGATTAGCGTTTCTAAACTAATACAACAAAATGTTCTCAATCTTATTTGAATGGAATGGTCTTCCAAACGCTTTTATTCAAAGTGATGTCTTCTGTCGCGTTCAGTTTGCACTGAGTTACTTCACTTTCACAAGGGTTAAGGGTAGAATCTACTTTCATAATTGGATAATCAAAGCATCACCATGTTAGCAGAAAGTGTAGATACTGCTTCTGGTTCTTTTTAACTGATCAGTGTGAAGTGTTCAATGAATTAGTGTTGATAACTAAGACAACTAAGAAAGAAATTTCTCCTCAACATTTAATTGAGCAGAAGCAATGACTGACCGTGTATTGAGAAGGATGAAATTAAAGCAACGAAATAAAATTCAGATTTGTTTATTTGTAGTAAAAAATATTTCAACTGCTGGTTTATGAGTAGTAAGCCAAATTAGAAAAGAAAAGCGTTCAGCAAAGAGTTACTTTGGGATATCAGAGCATTGACCGGCTTAGACTGACTCCAGAATATAGCTAGAAAGATGCAGTTACAAGGAGACAACAAAGTTTTAACAAAGACCTAAGTGAGTGCTTTGTTTTGAGTAGGTATTTCGTAGACTCCTCTGAATACCATTTCTAAGTATGGTGGCATTCATGTGAGATTTGTCATATCATATCTAATAAAATAACACTCTACGCAATCATCATTTCTTCATTTTCAGCTATAACATGTCTCAGTGATTCCTGATATGGTAGGCTGATTATTGATTTAATAGCCACAGTGTCCTTACACATATATTTAGTCACATAGAAAAGGAGAGTTGGACCCTACGGAGCGAGAATATTATTTATTTTAGCTTCTCTACCGTGATGCTTTCTGAAAGACAGCTACAGGCCTTATCGCTTTTCGTCAGACATCTAACAAATCCTCTCTTCATGCGATATTAGAGTCTGAGTGTTGCATCAGCCAAACAAGAGACTTAGTTCCCGTCTCTGATGGGGAACTGAAATGCTTCAGATCGACTGTTCCAGAAAGCTGCCTGAAATCTAATAACCGACAAGGAAATATCAAAGTTTTCTCAATAAGCGACACATCACAGAAATAAAACAACTGACCAACTGTAAAGGCCTAATCATCTTACGTCCAGATAACGATAATTAAGGCATCAGATTGTACAGGATACTTGAAATAATTCTCAGTGACGACGCCAAGATGACTAAGAAAATTGGAGTGAGGGACAATATGGGTTCAATAGAAAAGCAGCTGAAAACATTCTTTCAAAACTGGAGGAAGATTCAACGAATAATTTTGAAATTTTTGAAGTAGACATGAATTCTAGATCACCATTTTCACACCTCTCTGGTTTGCAGTACACTCACAAGGAATGACTGCCTATGTGTCTGGCTTTAGGCATGACTAGATCACTTCATCGAAGGTCATGGTTAGCAGAGGTTTTGGCACTAGTTAGAAATCACTCCGCAATAATGAAAGTTATTTATCTCTCAGAATGGAAACGGGAGCTGTTCGGTGTTCTCCGAACTTTAATATTTCATCGTAGACATTTGGTCAATAGACCAGACGAAATCTACAGCTATAACTTTATACATAAATTGATGAAACCTCAGAGACGAAGTACTTCGGTTCAGAGAAAATCATGCAGTTTCCAAATTTATTCGTTGCCAGTCATATGAACATGTATGAATGAACTACGAATCGCCAATGGGTTCCAAGGGTGACCAAAACGCTTGTGCATGCATATCCATTGAATAAGGTGAATCAATTTGTCTAACACAGTGCTTCATGTATTAACTCTGAGAGATCAGTTGAAAATTCATCGTCAGGCTATTAAGCCTTGTGCGTGGTCATGACCTGAGAAACCTGAAAGAGTAGAAGTTATGGGGCAATCACTGAAGATATTGTACTGGAAATTATGAGCTCAATATTAAAAGTATATGTGGGTTCACTTTGACCTTCGATATCCTGATATCCATTTTTTGTACAACTATCGTCCCAAAAGCCTGCACACAAGATTTCATCCCAACCTTCCAATTATTTTATTGTGAATTTAAGGTCGCCGAGGCTACAACAAAATGCAACAGACTTGTACCAGCTGAACTGTTAATTACTCCTCATTGATATTTTTGAAATTTATTTGAGACATTAAATTTGCATGTTCTTCTTGAGTAACAGTTGTTCACCCTAATATCCTCCTAATAATGACTTTCCGTTTTCAACCCAGTATTTTTGCCATTGTCATTGCATGTTCAAACTACTCAGTGAACAGTTACACATTTCTTAAATTTTACTTTCATAAGATCCCATACAACACAAAGCAATTTCAGTTTCAATTACATTTTATGTCCTGGTAATGCCTTTTGTCAAAAAAGATAGAATCCAATTATATTTGTATGCATACGTGAACATTTGTTTCAATAATGCGAGCGTCTCGGCTAATAAATCCACTGATTATTCCTGCTTTCATTATAGACCGTATCACAATTTATCTTGAATGAGGTGTTAACCGGTTTCGATTCGAAGCAACATGTCTGAGGAAAGTATGTTTGTGAGCATAAACAAAGTTCTTCTAGTACTAACAGAGACGATTTTCACCTCAAAGCGAGGGTGAAAATAGACCATTTGTTGTCCAACGACATTTCATATACGCTCTCAAGCATTTTATTCACAGACTTAGCGATGTGCATTCACATCACTGAACACAAACTAACAAATACCAAAGCTTACAGAATGAAATAATCACCAAAGTGATTTTAATATGTGTCAATGAATTTCGAGGACGTGAGTATACTTAATAGGCAACTAGTAACTGGCGTTGGCGTTGCTTCATTTTTATTCAAATTGCTTGGGTTAGTTTCCTTGAACAAGAATTCAGTAATCAACGTCTCCGTCAGCCTACTTCTACTGCCTTTCGGAACTGTAACTCTGTTCCCTCTACTGTGTGATTGTGTGCATGTATTGCAAGTTCCACTTCTAATGATGCTCGTAATATTGCATGACGAGAGACTAAATTGTAGTGAACCGAATGATGACGCGAGTTGAAATACATGGGATAATTTGCCCAAATCCTCTAATCAATGGAAACATGGAGTAATTGCTTGTAAACCTAATTCCATATTAGTAGTTGTGACAGAGAATACCATTAATTAAATAATTCCTGTTTTGAGAATTATAAAATTCAATTAAAGCAAGCAGATAAGAGTTTTCGCCAAATTCTCAGCAGGATATAAAATTACATAGCAAAACATTAATCATAGACATTTGAAACAATGTAGACCAATTAAACCAAACGTAATCAAGCAGAATGTAAGTAGAATAATAATTATAATCAGTTGTGAAACTAAGATTAAAATATTCAACTATTGCATTTAAATTCAAATCTGCAAGTATAATTTACAGTGGTAACATGAGCGAAGTAAAAACTAATCTTGATAAAGTTCAGCACAACAGACTAAATAAACCATGCGAGTAAAGTGTTATGAAGCCTACTTCTTTTTGAAACTAGTGCTGATCGTATCAGGTAGAATGACAATGGATGATTTAAGATGGGTATATCTGGCTACATGAAAGCAAAACTACTGTGAAACCTTTACTATAAGCATGTGTCTGACTAAATTCATTCGATACGTTACTGTGCACTGCTTTTAGTGTCAAAGGATTAAATTTGTAAATATGCACCTCTGACAACTACGTTGTCTCTTATTTCAGTGTCTTTGTCATAACTGTAAAATAGTTTCTGGCGGAATAATGTGAGAGCATCCTATTTGTTTTCGCTCTCCTTTCCGAAGTACATGTACAATTTCATTGGTTATGAATAAATTGTTGTACAACTTTAATTTCTTAACTGAGATTATTTATACTTTATCTAAAATATGATTTTGCATGATGAAAAAGATTAAAATCATCTCCAACAACTTTAGCAGCTGAATATAATCAACATATTTTGAACAACGAAGTTCGTCAATATTGATAAAACAGCAAAGATTTGTGTGCAACAGACATACTTTGATTGAAACTGTCAGACATTCAAACAGCTACAAACACCTAAAGCTTCAAATAAAACATCGCCTTTTAACACACACACATTTAAGAGCTTATTTTCGATAATTCTTTATTCTCTTTAACCACGAAAACCACTGCACAAAATATCTCAAAATCAAAAAGCTCACGCCTTGTTTAACCGATCAATATTATCAGATTTACACATTTCTGTTGAAGATATGACGCACCAACATAAGAATAAAATCTAGGCCATGTGCTAAACTGTTATTCGATAAAAAGAAGCTTTTATTTGATATTGAATTTATCTCTGTATCACAGCGATATCTCGAATGAAGTTGTGGAGAGCAAATGATTCTGTTCAGTTTATTAGTATGATACTGCCTCTTCTCGGTTGAAGAATCCACACAAAGTTGATAAAAGGAGATGAGGAGACTTGTTTCTCATTGAAACAAAAAGAATGGCTAACCTGTGTTCTCTTCCAGCTAACAACTTGCTCTGCTTATCCAGAAATATTCACAGAAACGAGGGTGTGTATGCGGACTGATGCCTAAAATATAGGCAACACAGTGGCCGGATTGTGTGTCAAGTAATGTTTGTTCCTTATACTTACTAAATTGACTGGAGCGATATTTCTGTTTAAGAAGCAATACTTGCCATGCAACCGGATCAGCGCTTTCAGGACACCTAATTTTATTTAGTGTTAAACTAAATTAAATAGCAAATGAGTAGTTGAGGGATGAGTCATGTTTAGATAGAACATTAAAATTTTTTAAACAGGACAGAAGACGCTGTAATAATAACGCATACTTTGTTGCCACCAAGGCAATGCAAGATTCACCATCATCACTTTCTGAGAATACAGCCTTGGCTTTAATCGTCTGATGGAGCTTTCCTTAGCAGACCTCTTGTAGTCAGTCATGCAGCCTGTCCGAATTAGTTTATGGAGCTGTGTATGTACTCACATCTTACCGTCGGCTACGCAACTCCGCAAGGCAAGTCAATATTTTCACCATACACTATCGAGCTTTCGTAACGCCAACCCCCCAGGACTCACAACTGGGTTTGACAACGAAGCCCACTTAAAATTACATGATTACAAATAATGATATGTGAGATAGCTCTTCTAAGAATGTGGATTGTTGGACATGAGTGATATAAGACGACCAAAAAATGTAATTAAAACTACATGTATGTGATTCCTCGTTAAAATCGTACACTTATTTTGAAACAGTATCTGAGGAAAAGAATGCAGAATTCTCTACAAAATCGGATCGAAAATCATGACAGTTCACATTTAAGTGGAAACACATGTGTGCTTCAGATAGGAAAACTTTTAATTTATTTCTGCGTTCATGGCTTTCAGCCACAGAATTAATAACGTTTATTTGGAACTGCAACATTGTTTATCCCCTCCTGAATTTGTTTCGTTCTATTGTTGCAAGTGCCTATTCACACAAAATAACGTTCTGTACAATGCATCACTTATGGTACTTAATCTGTCCCAATTAAAAACATTAACAGATGAAATAAGTGAACAAAACTTTTCACAGCATTGTTTTCCACCTTTCCCATGAGATTTGTATGGCTGGATTCACTTTTTTCACCGACATTCAGGCGTTTAGTTAAAGAAAGAGTTAGTTTCCTTACCCACATATTGGACTAGATTATTTGTCAGTTGGCTTATGTTTTCATCATGTTTACATGCTTAGATTATCACGTTATGTTACGAAGAAGAACGTGTAAAATGCGTCGCCTGACAGCCATATTCCTTTCAACTCACTGATTGCTTGACACATATCCTATATTTTAGCCGAATACAACTAAAGTGGTTAGTCCAGTAACAAAATGGAATGTGTATTCATTTATACACATGATGTTTTAAGGTTTGGAAATGAAAAACAACTTGTTGACTTCTCTGAAAATTTTACTTAGCATCATTTCGTCAGGTACTGTTCAAATGCTTTGACAGACACTCTGAAATAAGAGACAGTGTAGTGGTCAGGACTGCATATTTACAAATTCGATCCTTTGACACTAAATTCATTGCACAGTAAAGTACCGAATGAATTTAGTCAGACATATGCTCATAGTAAACGTTTTTTTCAGTTTTCATGTCTTCTTTGAGCTAGATATCTCCATCTTAAATCAGCCATTGATTTTCTAGCTGATACGACCAGCACTAGTTTCAAAAAGAAATAGGCTTCAGAATGTGGTACTTGCATGGTACATTTAGTCTGTTATGCTGAACTTTATCAAAATTGGTTATTTCTTTGCTCATGTTACCACTATCCGTTATACTTGCAGATTTGCATTTAACTTCTCTAGCTGCATATTTTAATCTTACTTTCACAATTTATTATAATTATTATTCTACTTACATTCTACTTCGTTTTATTTGATTCCATTTTTCCACATTGTTTCAAACGTCTATGATCAATGATTTATTATGTTATTGTGAAACCGGTTGAGAATTTGATGAAAACACTCATTCACTTGCTTGAATCGTATTCTATAATTACCAAGATGACAGTTATTTCAAATAATGAAATTCTTTATCTCAGAATACCGTACAAAGTTAGGTTCACACGCAACTACCTCATGATTTCAATCATTAAGGCATTTGAGCTGAGTATTTTGGGTATTTCACCACCCATCAATATTCGACTCATTACAGTTAACCTTTTCATCATATTATACTAAACGCAGCACTGTGAAATGAAATCTGATTTTTTACTTCCGAAATTCCCATGACTTTTTTCATCAAACGATAATAATGATTTGTGGCAATTATTCAGACAAACTGTACAAAATATAGACATGAAAAGGATACAAGCATACAGTGTGAGTACTGTGGTAGAGTGCGATTATCATACATATGGATTAATTTTGATGAAGCAAACACTTTCGTATTATTATTACCTACGACGCTTAAAGAACAGCCGAAGGCTTCCACATAGTCAAGACACAAGTGGTGGATATCAGAAACAATAGGTGGGATTCATCATAAACAAGAATGAGGATACCATTTAAACTGACAAACACACTCAGGTACAAGCTATCTGGGCTAATGAACCCTAGTGATCCGATTAGATAAAATAACTTAATCTATGAAATTATTTACAGTAATTGTGATCTCAGCTACATAGGATAAACCAGTGAGCGAGGTCAATTAGTTTAGCAGAACATACAAATTTCACTCAGTGTACAATCATTGGTGGTGGAATGATTGGAGAGAAACTCAACGATCGCAATGCATACACTGGCATACAATCATACAGTAGCGTGGGACAGAGCTACAGTTCTATAAAGTAATAGGGATAGGTGGGATGATAGGTTGACTACTGAGTCCATGTTCATCAAATCTACACCAAGCAGTTGCAATAAGAATGAATATCAATAAAATTCAAAGCATGGGTAATGGTGAAACTATACAGACAAAATATGAGAGTTATGTGAGCCTCTTATACGACAGCGAGCAATAAACTGGGAATTTCACCACGAAATAATACTGTTTCACTGTGTTTTATCTGATGAAGTTATTAGAATACTGAAACAGAATTTTTAAATATAACGTTACAGCAATTTTAAATAAGTCAAAACATATGAAATAAACCCTTTTGGATATCTTATCTCTGGGAAACGACTACAAATGACATCTTCTTAGGGGGGGGAACTAAAATACCTTTTAGGTTAGAGGAAGACTCTACCACACCTTTTAGGACTGTATTGAATGGTGGTCACAATTTTTGCGTGGATAGCAACCTCACGCTAGACTTATTGATTTAGGGCTATATCTTTCAGAGGTACAACAGGATAAATTTCTTTTTCTATGGGAATACTTTCCTAAGCTTCTCCACTTATGTTTCACTTCGAGTGTTGTTTACAGGGATCCTTTGCTCACTACGCTTGTAGCTAATGGGAAATTGGAGTTAATTGCTGAAGGTTGCTAGGCTGCCTTATAAAGTACTCCCATCTCGAAATTCACTGACATTACTGAAATCACTCAGAGTGATTAATTATTTCTCTAAGGTCTGGTAATTTGAGTATAAATTGTTGATTAGTCCCAGCATGCTTGTAAATGTATGTGAATAATAATTAAGCTTGACGGCTAATATAACTGCTGTACTTGACAAAATATGATCGACACTGTTAGCTGGGAATTTGAAGTAATACATGTTATTTTCAGCATGCTGTGACAATGAAAAAACTACTGGCTTCAAATCTAAAAGTCAGAATTTTACAGGTGGGGGTGAAGAGAAGTTATTTCACAAGATTTCATGTAGGTTGTATGTCGAATAATCCAGAAAATGTCAATGTAGACAAATTATCACTTCATCTCGTAAAAAGCAAAAATGTGGTGCTAATTTCAGAAGACTCCTATTTTGCTCTTTGAAAAGTAGAATAGCATATTTTGAAAGGTTTGAGGAAGACTCTACCACACCTTTTTAGGACTGTATGGAATGGTGGTCACAATTTTGCGTGGATAGCAACCTCACGCTGACTTATTGTATTTGGCTATTTCTTTCAGAGTACAACAGGATAAATTCTTTTTCTACGGAATACTTTCCTAAACTTCTCCACTTATGCTCACTTCGAGTGTTGTTTCAGGGATCCCTTGCTCACTACTCTGTAGCTAATGGAAATTGGATTAATTCTGAAGTTGCTAGTTGCCTATAAAGTATACTTCCATCCTCGAAATTCACTGACACATACTGAAATCACTCAGATGATTAATTATTTCTCTAAGGTCTGGTATTTGATTATAAATTATTTAGATTAGTCCCAGCGTGTTTAAGAAAAAAATCTTGTTTTGATTTTTTCAAATACTCTGGGATTAATCTAAATAATTTATAATGAATCAATTTGACTTGGCGCTCAAATTATTCCAGGAAGTTCGTAACACCTATGGTCTGGAAACCTATAATCTGGTATTTGATTGTTAACGTTAAGTGATATTAATGCTTAAGATGTCACTTAGCCTTTAAATGAAATGCTTCCGAGCTTATATGAAATACCGTAGGACATCAAATGGTTTCTTCCATCCACGATTTGAGGTGAAAATTGTCTCTATCGCTACTTGTTTACACTTACAAATATACTTTTCTTATACATGTTCTATCACACGATTCACGTTAACACCTCACTTACGTTTCCGGTAAAATAAATGAATAAACTGGTCCACCGAGTGAGAAGGCTTTCCAGTAGTTGCGCAACAGGATGATACTACATGCTGGTCTCGTCTCGCAAAACACAGGGACAAGTGTGTTCGATTTTCCTGAAATCAATGTATTGATGCCCAGTCATTGGGTGCGTCATAACGTGAATGTGCGTTGGTGGCTCAGTGATGGAACGTTTTCCAACCACGTGCTTGGTTTGGTATTCTATCCCCGGCTGACGCAATCCTAAATTTCGTTAAGCCAGCAAAGAGGAATGGTTAAGCGTGAGGCTAGCACAGTTGTTAGGACACTAGTCGACCATCTACATGGTCCAGGGTTTGACCGCTTACCGACGCACACCTGATGTCAATGGTCAACCTGAAAAATTCGGGCTACCGATATCACATGCTGAAAATTCCATACTTGTACCAAAGATACGGTGTGGAGTTAGGCTATAATCAAAATAAAATAAAGAAAATAAAGCTTGGAAATACTTATTGTAATAATAAAGTTCATTTATTATGAATTGTAAATACTTAAAACCGTGAATAAGCGTCAGTAGTATTGCAAAAAAAATTTATGTGTTTTTCGTAAAAGTATTTTGTTAAATACCTACCTAATGAATATCTTGAAATAAAGGACTATCTGATTGGTATCCAGCTGTAGAAGCTTGTTAATCATCCGTTCCAAGTCGGTTTTCTTTGATTCTTTCATGTTTCTCATAATCCAAATTATGTCATCCATGTATTGTCGTATGCAGCGAATATTTATGAAACCTGTTCATGAAATTTCAACAGACCTACTTACCTCAATACTCAGCATACAGTGTTATATATACTTTGAGGAATTCATAAGGTTTCATATTTTGAGAGTGAATTTATATCACTAATATTGGATCAGAATACTCTGTCAGTGTCCATAAGTAAAGAAAATTCTGTAGTGTCTGAATAAGGATGGAATGAAAAGCATGAATTATAAAGCATTTTGACCTAAATGTTTTGGACGAAGCAAACAAGAAAAACACAAGGGAAAAAAGAAGCAGAAAAATATTTGGAGAGATAAGCTTTATTAAAATTTTGGCCACACCCGAAACATCGTCTAGAACTGTAGTGTTCGAATACAAATCACCTAAACAGCCATTTTATCGTAACACTCAGCTATGTATATAAGACATGTATGACAGTTATTTCGTAATTCATTATATAACTCCAAAGGTTATACTAGCGTCAATGCATTACCCTGTATTTATCAGAGGTAATTTTCTGCACCACTGTGATATGCAGCAATGACGCTTTGGTTTCTATTAAATAAACTATAATGCGTAAAAATGTTTTTGTCAATGAACAGCTGCTACTCAGCAACTATACTAGCCAGTGTAAAATACATGTATAAATATTGCTTGGTCTTATGGATGAAAGCTGCTGTCGTTCACTAATGTCATTCAGCGAAGAGTCTCCTTTCAACTCATGTATTATTGGGCTGAACAGTCGTATAGGTATTTGTATATTATTTTTCTTTATAATAGTGTGTAGTGTGACAAAAATATATTATTGATTATACTTCTTATCAAATAGTTTGTGAGATGTGTAACTCTCAACAGGGTGTAACAATAAAATTAGTAGGCAATAAAACATTACACAGCAGGGTGGCAATCACAATAGTCATACACTGCCAAAGGTATATTGAATCAAATAAATAAAGCTGACGAGGTAGAGTTTGCCCAAAATCGCTCAAAGTGAAATTCATAAATAATTCCCACGATTACATTTTAAATACCACTCATGATATGACTGACTTTTTAATTTAAACATACCAAGTAAACAAACAAACAATTTCATAAAATGCAATCGAATAAAATGTAACAAACTTCTAAGATAAATGCTTTCGTATCGTATGAGGACGTCTGTAATTTTCAGTTACTAAAGGCTGACTTCCGTAAAAACTTGTAGTTCGTCTTCAAAATAGGAAGACTACAGACAATTCTTGATATCGAATTTATTCGTTTATTACCTTTTTATTGAAGTAGAAGTTTTGGAGAAAATGAAAGATCTTTATGATCATTGTGACTTTCGCCTTCTTGAAAGGCAATACAAATAGTAGAAGCTAAAACTTGGGTTGAAGTCAGACGAATGGATTAATTAATACATCTAACTTAAATAATTATTGAAGTTACACTCCAGCTGGTAAAGAGCGGAAACACAAATTAACGTCAGATACCAATGAAGAATTCAGTAAAATTCATGAATAATTCCCATTCGGACATTAGTAGACAAAAGACAAGTAGTTCAGCAAAGAGTCTCTTTTCGGCGAATTCATTTTTCAAAGCTGTACAATCGCAAATATATATGGTTATTTTGTGTGTGTGTGTATACATTAAATTTGTCAAACAAAATACGGTTAGTAAGTTCAAATGAATTGGATGTTGATAAGAGGATAGCAACAAAAGTGATGAGTTGTCAAAAACGATTGTTAAAGAGGAGTTACGTAATGGCATGAATAGTTTGATGAATGAGTTGTACTCAAAGGGTGAGCATGGAAACAAAATAATATACAGAATTACACAAGGGTTTTAAGTTAGAAAAATAAGCATACAAACAGAAGTAAGGTCAAATCAAACAAACAAAGAAGAGTTGGGTCAAATCAACGGAGTTGCTACCATGCGAGTAGAAGTGGTTGGATAATTTTCTTTTGTATACATAGTTC
Source organism: Trichobilharzia szidati (assembly GCA_944472155.2). Taxonomy (NCBI): domain Eukaryota; kingdom Metazoa; phylum Platyhelminthes; class Trematoda; order Strigeidida; family Schistosomatidae; genus Trichobilharzia; species Trichobilharzia szidati. The sequence continues at coordinate 92,854,493 of OX235273.1, forward strand.
TGGTTCCATCAACTGGATGGCTAGGGCTTCTGCGATGCAAAGAAGACGAAATCGTACTGTCTTTCGGAGGTTGTTCTTCACTTTGTAGATCACTTTGAAAGAGGCGTTCGTTGAGATGGATTGACCAGTGTTGACTAGATGTTCGATTATTGCACTCCTTATATGGCCATTATTTCCTTTCTGTAGCCACGCTGGGTAGTGTTCTTTGACCCTTTTTGACAGGATGCGCGTTGAACGACCAATGTACCTGGCTCCACAGCAACAGGTGAACTGATATATACACATAGAAGTGGTCATGTGCGGAATCTTGTCCTTTGGGTTTCTGCAGATCAGCGGGCGACTGGAGAACACTATTCTTAGTGTTGCCGCAGGGAAAGTTCTTCCTAAAGAGGTGGCAATTCTCCTTCTGAGGACGTCGCTAAGTAGGTCTCCTTTGAAGTCTAGGTTCATATAAAGTGTCTTTTTTGGCACGGATGGTGTCTCTTGCTTTTGGTTTTTCTGTTTGATGTTTTTGTCTACAAATATTGGTGGGTAGCCATTTTGCATGAAGATTTCCCTCAGGAAGTTTAATTCTTCTTCCATGGTGTCGGAGCTGCAGATGCGTCTGACGCGAGTGGCAAGCGATTTAATTAGGTTTCTTTTCCAACTGATTGGTATCCAGCTGTAGAAGCTTGTTAATCATCCGTTCCAAGTCGGTTTTCTATGGATTGACCTTCTTAGCTGTACAACAGCACGCGAATACATAAATGCACACAGAGTTGGTCATCTGCAGCATCTTGTCGTTCAGGTTGGTGAACGGTGATAGTCGACTAAAAAGAGTTATTCTCAAAGATGCTGCATGAATGTTCTTTTCAGTGACTGAAATCGTTCTTTTAAGGATGTTAACAGCCAGGCTACCTTTGATTTCGAGGTTCATATTCGGAACTTTCTTGGCTACAGATGATATATCACACTTAAAAAGATAGCAACCATATGTTCTTGTCTATAAAATGTGAAAGAAATCAATTTTCCATTAGGATTTTTCTCAGAAAATTTAACCCTTTCCTGCATAACAGCATAAGGACTAGATATCTGCCAAATGCGAGAAACAAGTGGCAGAATCAAGTGTCGTTTTCTACTGATGAGCACCCGGGTGTAGAACTTTGTCAGCTGACTATCTCATTACAGCTTCCTATAAATTGATCTCGTCAGGGTTCCGTCAGTCTGACTTAATAATTGCACGTCAGGAAATATTTCGCTGGATGACAATCATGAAATGTATTTAATATATATTAAGTAAATCATAATCGTCATCACAAATGATAAAAGTGTCGTATACATACCTTTCGAACAGTTGTAAACCTCGTATTGTTTAGTTTACTTGACCGTTTTCCTGACTGGCCATGAAACAGTATGACAGTAGAGAACAGAAATAAGATCCTAAAGCACTAACTTGGGATGCCATTTTCCCCGCAGAATGTTTCGTTGAAAGTGAATTGTACATTCAGTGTGCGTCTCAACAGTTGTTGTTTCAGTTTCCGATATTATTTTACATTTTACCATAATTGTCTGCTTGTGGCGTAGGGTTTTAATCGCCTACTAATCTTATTTCTGTGAGAATTTGAAGTTCATACATTTCACGAATTATTTGATAAACTTCATGACAAATTACATTTTTTGTTACAGTTCACATCACTAAATAATAACTGCCATATATGTCATTTTACAGGTTGGAAATAAATTCGTTGAAAGCAGACTCTTCGATGAGTCCTTTGTTCTGATTTTCTTTTTGTCCTAATGGGAACTTTCCATGAACTGTATTAATGTTACATTAGTCTTTGAATATTAGACTGACAAGTTGAAATATATCACAACTACGCTTGTTATTCCTTCCTACCTGTCTGTTTGATATAGGTAATGCCTGAAAACGGATAAAAGTGTGAGGAGCAGCTTTTCTACATTGTACTGTGCATTCTCCTTTTGGCTCGAAACTCAAGTAGGTACACTCTACAGTTACATTAGATGAGACTGAATCTCTGTTATAGAAAGAAATCAAACCCTATGTATTCTTTCACCTTAATTCCCCAAAGACTCTTTTCGAACACTAGCGTGAGTGGCAGTTTGAGAGTTGCCTCATGAGTAACAGCAATACTGACATTGAGAAATAGATCCAGGTCACATTTTCTGAGAACAGAAATGAAAATTTAGGAAGTAATAGAATCACAAGACCATTCAGTGACCGATACTTAAATCCATACCATTAGCCTGAAATTAGGTGTTCACAGTAACTTCTCAGGGTATCGTCTTAAATTTACTCGATTTGGAATACTCACACTTTCACACGTCTAACAACTTATGCATTAAAGATGGGACTCACGTGAAAATATCTAAAGTATTTAAATGATCATTTGTACGGTGAAGTTTCAAGACTTGAAACTGTTATGCGTTGTATACAGCGTGAGAAGTTAATAGGAAGGATGTTTTCGTGGTACATTCTGTTCATTCCCAAAAGTAGATGTTGCATATATGCGTTAACGTACTGACGATAATTTTTGAGCTACTTATGAGTAGTATAGGTTTTTATGCGAATGACGAGGCTCTACCTCTGTATATATTTGATGAAATACTGGCTAGTAAGTGTTTCATTTTTATTTATTAAATACAGCACAGAGACCACGTGAATCTTGGTTACAATTAATTAGCAGAAATTTCTAGAAATATTGCAGTTCTCAATTAACAAAGCACACAAAAGCCAAGTGGACCAAAGTGTATTTATAACAGTACCCTGTTTAGTGTGTTGAATAATTTCTAGAGTAAAATCTCCTAACCGCATGAAAAATGTGACAACTGGAAGACGGTTTATTGTCCCTGTATCTACTAAAGATGTCCAAATTAGAGATTACAGTTTTATAAGTTTAAAATGGTCAAATGTTAGAGATAGTCTTTGTGATTTCTGCTGAATTTCAAAAGTGGCAAAAACATGGTGATTATAAAGTCAAATAAGGGTCTAAAAGGGCAAACCTCCAATCCTGAGAATTTTGTGTCAGCAAAAATATCACAAAATGGCTTTGTGCTACAGCAACATGAACTTCTTAGAAATATGGCCGTGGAATCTGTATGTATGGAAGTCGTTTGTCTAATCTTCGAAGGTTTCAGATATCGCTCTTACAACTTGAATAACGAAAGTAGGTACTGATTTTTCTGCACACTTTCATTTCTTTTTATTGTGCAAAATGTTATACACCTTAATTTTACCTTATCTTAATATAGTTATATTTACAATTTCAAGCATTATTTATTCCCAACCTCTGTGAAGACTGAACTCCCATTGCTTGGCAACATGTCTAGCTTACCAGTGAATTTATTGTTTTCTGGTCAATTAAGTCTTGTATATTTAGCATCACAGATGGTTAAGGTAGCTAGGTCACTCCTGTCAATTGTCCATCGTGATTGATATTCCAATTGACTATTAGAGTAGTTTCAGTTCGCGCATCAGATTTGTTTATTTCTTAGTCTGTGAGGATATATTAGTGATACTATTGAATGAACAACACGCTTATCAGCTACGTGATCAGTGTTCTTCACAAATTAAAAGGAATGGTAATCACGACTCTAGTTCTATGTTCGACAACGACAACAATAATAATAATGTTTTTGTCACAACGTTGAAGGCAACATTCAAAGACTATCACCACTGGCGCAACGGCGGACTGATACAGTTGGGCTGTAAATAAATAGTTATCATATTCAAGTTAAATCCACGAAATAGTTTAGAATTGCTCAGATTTTGTTGACTTTTATGACAGCCAGTTTATTTCATCAAATCCGGTTTGACATCTCTACTTGTAACCAATATAATAGACATTGATATTGCACTTATGATTCACAGAGTTAGCAGAATCTGTTGCTGCTGGTTTATGACTGATTGTCTTAGGTCATTTTTAAGCTCTATCCTAGAATAAAATCGCTGTATATGCAGCATGTCTGTAAAGTGCTCGACAGCTGTTTGAAACAGTGAAAGCACACTTGTCTTCGATCCATCCTCTCTCGTGTTTTGCTTTGTCAGTGGTATTGTTGTTAGTGTTGTGATTCTGGCTGAAGCTGCAGAATAAGAAGAAGAGAGTAGTTTCCGTTTGCGCGTGGACTGTGGATAACCCTCAGTCTACTACACCTCATTGCCACTCATATTCACAAGAAACAACACGCTTCTTAGTTACGTTGACGTAACGTAAGATTCCTTTGCGTGAAAATTCAACTGTAACAATAAACACTATCCCTTGGCTGATTTAAGATCCAGAAATCAAGAACACACTCCTCGACTTTGTACTGTTTAAGACTAAATACATTCCTAGAGAGTAATTGCTTAATAATTTCTAAGCTAAACATCTTAGCAGGATTCATTGAAATGATGGATGCAATTGAATAGTCAGTAACTAGTATGCTTTAAAATGTCGTAAATTGTATGAAAGAATGTCTTCGACAGAAATCGCTGCAGCGTTAAACATCTGGCTTATATGTAGTCACTGTTTGTAGGAAATACATTGTAATCTGAGTTATTCAGATATTGTAATCGGGCCAAGTTAAACTTCAAACACCACTAACTACGAATCAACGAACGACATCGAATTATCCAATGAGATTCACGAAAGTTATTTCAATGTTGTATAGCGCTTGATTCATTTCAAATGGTTGCCTTAGGAAGGTTACGGTTGCGATTCGAGGAGAGTAGTGTTTTCCAGTATTTCCTGGATTTATGGTTGGTCCTGAAGGAGCGAACTTGTTCGTGTGGTGGTGTCATGACTTTAAAAAGCTATAGTGGGTCAACTGATGGATTTGTCTATCGTTGTGCAATATGATTGAAGCGAGTTAGGTTTAGAAAGTGTAAGCTGATAATTTTAATATTTCGAAGGACCTTTTTGTGCAAGGTCACACTTCTCCTTGACGCAAATTTTGTATATCTGCAACTACTGGGTACTGAAACAGCCAGTGAGAGCCGCAGCTGCGGTTACGGATAATAGCCTCGTCTCAACAGTTCAATGGTACCAGCATTGCAGAGATATTGCTATTTGGAAAATGGAGAAAATCCATTCTTTGTTGGGTGGAGAAGACGTTGTTGTGCACGTGGATGAAACTGTGTTGGTGAAAAAGAAATACAACCGTGGTCGCCAGCGAGCGAACAATTTTTGGGTAATAGGTTTATACGACACCTCCCTCCGAAAAGGATTCATGGAAAGAATGGCAGTTAGAAAGGCGACTACCTTAATACCTATTATTACGAAACTTGTAAAACAGGGATCGATAATACAAACGGACCAATGGAAAGGTTACAATTCCCTGTCATTTCTGGGATATATTCATCATGAGGTCAACCATTCAAGTGATGTTGTGGATCCCGTTACGAGGACTCATACAAATTCTGTTGAAGGATTTTGGGGCCAGGTGAAAAATAGGATAAGGGTTATAAATGGATATCAAAAGGATCTCATTTATAGTCACTTAGATGAATATATTTACAAAATGTGGTGTAACATTTCTATTGACAGTCTAAGGCTTAACTTGGAGATGTTTCTCTAACATGTTAGGGAAAGATATCTCCGGTAACCGTTTTATGCTTTTTTCATGCGTTTTTCTATGAATATACGTTTCCATTTATTATTATTATTTATTATTATGTTCGAGAAATAAGGACAAACTACCTAAATTTGCCTCTTCTATGTGTGTCTACCAATTTGACTGCAGCTGCGGAGCCAGCTACATTGGGCGTACAATTAGGCAGTTTCATCGTCGTATTTCTGAACATCATCCAGCGTGGTTAAGCAAGGGACAAGTAAAATCTATCCGTAGTTCTATTTTAGCACACCTTGTTGATACTGAGCACAAGGTCGATGTGAATACTGCATTCAAAATTATTTATCGTATTCCAACTAATCTTAACTTTGCTCTAAGATTTCGTCTTTTACAGACAGCTGAAGCAATTGGAATCCACCAGAAGAAACCAAGCCTATGTGTACAGAAGAAATTTGTACAGCCACTTTGCTTACCGTGGCCATCGTTACAAGACAGGACTACGTCGCCCCCCTCCCCCTATTAAATTATAATTGTCCAAATTATCTTAATTTTATTTTGACCACTTCATCTTTAATTACGTGTTATTCTTGTAAAATTAATTTATTCTATCCATTTCTACCTTTTAATTGTGTGTATTAATTTTCTTCCTTAATTATCTACCCATTGACATTTTGACGCTGGTTAATTATTGTTAACAAACGTATCGCCACGTGTTTGGTAAATTGTTGTGTATTGTAAAAAATGCTATATATATTAGAGTAGAGCCATAGAAGAGGATCTAATTGAAAAGTAAATATTTCTTCGCTCAATCTTTCTGTTTTCTCAAATGTCTAAATGGGGATATTTTCTATATTATAAATGCATCTCTGATGTGATTGATAAATTCAAAATCGTTTGACGATTGGTTGTTGGTGGTGTGGAAAGTTTCAATTTGCCTGTAGCAGATAGGATAATAATTTCTGATTGCTAGTTTAAACGGTCAAACTTAAGATTTAGTTTTGTGATTTCTGATGAATTTCAAAATTGGCAAAAACATGGTAATTGTATAGTCCAATGAAGGTTTCAAAGTGCAGAACTCTGCGGTTGAGAATTACATGTCAGCGAAAATATCTCATAATAGGACTTCTTTGCTGCAACATCAACGTCTTGGAAATATTTCGATGGAATAATCTCACATGTTTGTTGACCACTGTGTGAGTTATATAACACAAGAACTTTGTAGCATCACTGAAAATCTCGTGACTGTCACTCCATCAACAAATGTGACAAATGTTCCTTATTTTTGAAATTAGTTTCAAAGTGGAAAATACGAAATATCCAAAATGTCAAATCTCCCTTGGTTTACTCTGACCTTCTTCTGAATACGGACGGCCAATATATTTCTATAAAGAATAGAAAAATATCAAACCAAAAAATCCAGGCAATTGACCATTCATGTGACCACTTAAGCTCAGTTCTACACAAAAATATACAATGGTTGTTAGCTTATTTTGCAAAGAGATCAGTTGGCGTAACACCCATTTCAAATTTAACTCCGACACTCCCATAAGTTACCATGTATTAGCGCGGAGCACTTTTTGATTGTTCCTTTAAGATCAACGCTGATACATTTAAATACTTCATCACAATCAAGATCATTACCACAATACATATCCACCGATGAAACTCGAACAGAAGATGATTGATCAGGCCTCCTAATTTGACGAAAAATGAAGAGGAAGTAAAATACTGTGAGGAGTCGTGGAACCAGGCAAAAGTGACGGCAGGAAACAGGGTTCAGTAGCATTGTGATACTGAAGCCATTTGCTCCAGTCGGAATACGATGAAGAAATTTAAAATGTGGACATGTTTACAGCTCCATACTTTCTGTTTTGAAAAAGCTTACTAATTACGTAGTTTCACTCCTTTGATTCAGTTCAGGCTGTTTCTACTTTTCACCCTAGTTGAGTGGGATTCATATCAATTCATTTCTTCTGACGATGAGTATCGACGATGAGTTGACTTCTGTAGGCGATGTACTCCGCCTACATTCCTACACTATTACGCGGCCAATGAGTTTTCCTTCGAATGAAATTGTCACACCTGTGAGAGAACCATTCGCGTCAAGCTCTTTAGGAAACAAGGAAGGCTATCTCATGCGGTATATTACTGTAAGAAATACAGAATTCCCATGAAATGACCTCCAGAAAATGAATGATAAATTCTACTATCACTTTTGAGACAGTTTTTCAACATTTATCAGCTGACTGGCGGGAATCATTTTAACGTGTGATAACTTGGTGTGAAATCAAATCTGGTATTTGAAATAATAAATGTAGTGACGACAGAAGTAACTAAAGCATAGCTAAATAAAATGGTAGGAAATAGACTATTTCATTTCATCAAGAAAAAAAATAATAGACACTTAAAATTCCGAAACTGATGTTGTCATCTAAGACGATGACGGTATTTCCACCTAGTAAAATTTTAAGATGTATATGATCACATATTTTATTCATCTTGTCATTTATGAAATGTCAGATTTTGTTTTCCTTCAAAGTATTTTCTGAAATCAAACAGTCACTTTTGTGACCATCATTCGCCACAGGATATACTCTTCCAGATGTATAGAGAACAAAACTGAGAGTACCACCTATTGGCATCACATGCCATACTTCCATTTGCTGCACGAATGTGAACTAAAGAGTCGGTCATCTGAGGGTCACATGAAGGCGAGAACGTGGAGAAATAAATGACAACTCTTATGTAGCTTATGAGGCAGCTGAAAGTGGTTGTCGAGTTCAGAGTGGATTAGAAATGTGCTGCTGAAGCTCAGCGTGTGACTTGCAATTCAAGGAATGAGTAATAGTAATAATGATGACAATAAAAATTGTGAATAAACTACCAAGCAGTTTATTTAAGAGACATTTTCACATAGCGTGGTACACATAATTTGCCTAGAGTAATACTTGTAACTACACAACATACATCGGGAAATCTGAGTGCAGATAAAATCTGTACGATCTCCCTTTCGTTTCATTATGGGTAAAATTTATTTTGATAAAGTCTCACAGTGATATTTACTAGTGTCGTTTGGAGCACAGTTTATTGCTCATAATCACAAGATTCACGAATATTCTTTATTTTTCTTCATCCCATTTTTAATTCATTTTCTATCATCTTATTTCCCTTCATGTTATTTAACATATTGACCTTAATTACCATATCTCATTTTCCTGTATTATTGCCTTCGACCTGACAAATTCACACATTCACCTCTCCATATGACTTATAATATCCTATAAACTACTAACTGGCTACCACTGCACTCAGTACTGACATCTGTTGTTTCATGTTTATCATCTATTTGTAATTATAATCAACCGCACCAATATTACTGCACTTTAATATTTCCATTGACTGCGAATGCTAACAAATGTATTTGATATAGTCTATATTATATATATTACACATATAGATATATAATCTGTTGTATATCTACTAAAGCGAAATCACTACAGGAAGCATTCCCTTTACTGAATCTCATGTTGCATTTCACCCAATGATATCGACATCAACGAGCTCGTATTATCCTGCAAACATGTTCGTTCTTTCTCTCTTCAAATTTTGCTAACTCTGTGAAGGAAATGTGTTTAACAGAATTCGTAATATCAATGTCTATTATATCGGTTACAAGTAGAGAAATCAAACCATATTTGATGAAATAAATTGACTGATATAAAAGTCAACAAAATCTGAGCAATTCTAAACTATTTCGTGGATTTAACTTGAATATGATAACTATTTATTTACAGCCCAACTGTATAAGTCCGCTGTTGCGCCAGTAGTGATAGTCTTTGAATGTTGCCTTCAACGTTGTGACAAAAACATTAATATTATTGTTGTCGTTATTCTCTCAAATTCCGGGTGGAACATAGAACTACAGTCGTGATTACCATTCCTTCTAATTTGTGAAGAACACTGATCACGTAGCTGATAAGCGTGTTGTTTATTCAATATTATCAGCAATATGTCCTAGCAGACTAAGAAATAAACAAACCTGATGCGCGAACTGAAACTACTCTAATAGTCAATTAGAAAATCATTCACGATGGAAAATTGACAGGAGTGACCTAGCTATCTTAACCATCTGTGATGCTAAATATACAAGATTTAATTGACCAGAAAACAATAAATTCACTGGTAAGCTAGACATGTTGCCAAGCAATGGGAGTTCAGTCTTCACAGAGGTTGGGAATAAATAATGCTTGAAATTGTAAATATAACTATATTAAGATGAGGTAAAATTAAGGTGTATAACATTTTGCACAATAAAAAGAAATGAAAGTGTGCAGAAAAATCAGTACCTACTTTTGTTATTCAAGTTGTAAGAGCGATATCTGAAACCTTCGAAGATTAGACAAACGACTTCCATACATACAGATTCCATGGCCATATTTCTAAGAAGTTCATGTTGCTGTAGCACAAAGCCAATTTGTGATATTTTTGTTGACACAGAATTCTCAGGATTGGGAGTTTGACCATTTAGACCCTAATTTGACTTTATAATCACCATGTTTTTGCCACTTTTGAAATTCAGCAGAAATCACAAAGACTATCTCTAACATTTGACCATTTTAAACTTATAAAACTGTAATCTCTAATTTGGACATCTTTAGTAGATACAGGGACAATAAACCGTCTTCCAGTTGTCACATTTTTCATGCGGTTAGGAGATTTTACTCTAGAAATTATTCAACACACTAAACAGGGTACTGTTATAAATACACTTTGGTCCACTTGGCTTTTGTGCGGTTTGTTAATTGAGAATTGCAATATTTCTAGAAATTTCTGCTAAATGATTGTAACCAACATTCACGTGGTCTCTGTGCTGTATTTAATAAATAAAAATAAAACACTTACTAGCCAGTATTTCATCAAATATATACAGAGGTAGAGCCTCGGCATTCGCACAAAAACCTATACTACTCATAAGTAGCTCAAAAATTATCGTCAGTACGTTAACGCAAATATGCAACATCTACTTTCGGGAATGAACAGAATGTACCAAGAAAACAGCCCTCTTATTAACTTTTCACACTTTATACAACGCACTAACAGTTTCAAGTCTTGAAACTTCACCGTACAAATGATCATTTAAATACTTTAGATATTTTCACGTGAGTCCCATCTTTAATGCATAAGTTGTTAGACTGTGTGAAAGTGTGAGTATTCCAAATCGAGTAAATTTAAGACGATACCCTGAGAAGTTACTGTGAACACCTAATTTCAGGATAATGGTATGGATTTAAGTATCGGTCACTGAATGGTCTTGTGATTCTATTACTTCCTAAATTTTCATTTCTGTTCTCAGAAAATGTGACCTCGATCTATTTCTCAATGTCAGTATTGCTGTTACTCATGAGGCAACTCTCAAACTGCCACTCACGCTAGTGTTCGAAAAGAGTCTTTGGGGAATTAAGGTGAAAGAATACATAGGGTTTGATTTCTTTCTATAACAGAGATTCAGTCTCATCTAATGTAACTGTAGAGTGTACCTACTTGAGTTTCGAGCCAAAAGGAGAATGCACAGTACAATGTAGAAAAGCTGCTCCTCACACTTTTATCCGTTTTCAGGCATCACCTATATCAAACAGACAGGTAGGAAGGAATAACAAGCGTAGTTGTGATATATTTCAACTTGTCAGTCTAATATTCAAAGACTGATGTAACATTAATACAGTTCATGGAAAGTTCCCATTAGGACAAAAAGAAAATCAGAACAAAGGACTCATCGAAGAGTCTGCTTTCAACGAATTTATTTCCAACCTGTAAAATGACATATATGGCAGTTATTATTTAGTGATGTGAACTGTAACAAAAAATGTAATTTGTCATGCAGTTTATGAAATAATTCGTGAAATGTATGAACTTCAAATTCTCACAGAAATAAGATTAGTAGGCGATTAAAACCCTACGCCACAAGCAGACAATTATGGTAAAATGTAAAATAATATCGGAAACTGAAACAACAACTGTTGAGACGCACACTGAATGTACAATTCACTTTCAACGAAACATTCTGCGGGGAAAATGGCACCCCAAGTTAGTGCTTTAGGATCTTATTTCTGTTCTCTCCTGTCAGACTGTTTTATGGCCAGTCTGGAAAACGGTCAAGTAAACTAAACAATACGAGGTTTACAACTGTACGAAAGGTATGTATATGACACTTTTATCATTTGTGATGACGATTATGATTAACATAATATATATTAAATACATTTCATGATTGTCATCCAGCGAAATATTTCCCGACGTGCAATTATTAAGTCAGACTGACGGAACCCTGACGAGACCAATTTATAGAAAGCTGTAATGAGATAGTCAGCTGACAAAGTTCTACACCCGGGTGCTCATCAGTAGAAAACGACACTTGATTCTGCCACTTGTTTCTCGCATTTGGCAGATATCTAGTCCTTATGCTGTTATGCAGGAAAGGGTTAAATTTTCTGAGAAAAATCCTAATGGAAAATTGATTTCTTCCACATTTTATAGACAAGAACATATGGTTAAAACCTATTTAAGTGTGATTTATCATCTGTAGCCAAGAAAGTTCTGAATATGAACCTCGAAATCAAAGGTAGCCTGGCTGTCAACATCCTTAAAGGAACGATCTCACAGTCACTGAAGAAGAACATTCATGCAGCATCTTTGAGAATAACTCTTTTTAGTCGACTATCACCGTTCACCAACCTGAACGACAAGATGCTGCAGATGACCAACTCTGTGTGCATTTATGTATTCGCGTGCTGTTGTACAGCTAAGAAGGTCAATCCATAGAAAACCGACTTGGAACGGATGATTAACAAGCTTCTACAGCTGGATACCAATCAGTTGGAAAAGAAACCTAATTAAATCGCTTGCCACTCGCGTCAGACGCATCTGCAGCTCCGACACCATGGAAGAAGAATTAAACTTCCTGAGGGAAATCTTCATGCAAAATGGCTACCCACCAATATTTGTAGACAAAAACATCAAACAGAAAAACCAAAAGCAAGAGACACCATCCGTGCCAAAAAAGACACTTTATATGAACCTAGACTTCAAAGGAGACCTACTTAGCGACGTCCTCAGAAGGAGAATTGCCACCTCTTTAGGAAGAACTTTCCCTGCGGCAACACTAAGAATAGTGTTCTCCAGTCGCCCGCTGATCTGCAGAAACCCAAAGGACAAGATTCCGCACATGACCACTTCTATGTGTATATATCAGTTCACCTGTTGCTGTGGAGCCAGGTACATTGGTCGTTCAACGCGCATCCTGTCAAAAAGGGTCAAAGAACACTACCCAGCGTGGCTACAGAAAGGAAATAATGGCCATATAAGGAGTGCAATAATCGAACATCTAGTCAACACTGGTCAATCCATCTCAACGAACGCCTCTTTCAAAGTGATCTACAAAGTGAAGAACAACCTCCGAAAGACAGTACGATTTCGTCTTCTTTGCATCGCAGAAGCCCTAGCCATCCAGTTGATGGAACCAGAACTATGTATACAAAAGAAAATTATCCAACCACTTCTACTCGCATGGTAGCAACTCCGTTGATTTGACCCAACTCTTCTTTGTTTGTTTGATTTGACCTTACTTCTGTTTGTATGCTTATTTTTCTAACTTAAAACCCTTGTGTAATTCTGTATATTATTTTGTTTCCATGCTCACCCTTTGAGTACAACTCATTCATCAAACTATTCATGCCATTACGTAACTCCTCTTTAACAATCGTTTTTGACAACTCATCACTTTTGTTGCTATCCTCTTATCAACATCCAATTCATTTGAACTTACTAACCGTATTTTGTTTGACAAATTTAATGTATACACACACACACAAAATAACCATATATATTTGCGATTGTACAGCTTTGAAAATGAATTCGCCGAAAAGAGACTCTTTGCTGAACTACTTGTCTTTTGTCTACTAATGTCCGAATGGGAATTATTCATGAATTTTACTGAATTCTTCATTGGTATCTGACGTTAATTTGTGTTTCCGCTCTTTACCAGCTGGAGTGTAACTTCAATAATTATTTAAGTTAGATGTATTAATTAATCCATTCGTCTGACTTCAACCCAAGTTTTAGCTTCTACTATTTGTATTGCCTTTCAAGAAGGCGAAAGTCACAATGATCATAAAGATCTTTCATTTTCTCCAAAACTTCTACTTCAATAAAAAGGTAATAAACGAATAAATTCGATATCAAGAATTGTCTGTAGTCTTCCTATTTTGAAGACGAACTACAAGTTTTTACGGAAGTCAGCCTTTAGTAACTGAAAATTACAGACGTCCTCATACGATACGAAAGCATTTATCTTAGAAGTTTGTTACATTTTATTCGATTGCATTTTATGAAATTGTTTGTTTGTTTACTTGGTATGTTTAAATTAAAAAGTCAGTCATATCATGAGTGGTATTTAAAATGTAATCGTGGGAATTATTTATGAATTTCACTTTGAGCGATTTTGGGCAAACTCTACCTCGTCAGCTTTATTTATTTGATTCAATATACCTTTGGCAGTGTATGACTATTGTGATTGCCACCCTGCTGTGTAATGTTTTAGTGCCTACTAATTTTATTGTTACACCCTGTTGAGAGTTACACATCTCACAAACTATTTGATAAGAAGTATAATCAATAATATATTTTTGTCACACTACACACTATTATAAAGAAAAATAATATACAAATACCTATACGACTGTTCAGCCCAATAATACATGAGTTGAAAGGAGACTCTTCGCTGAATGACATTAGTGAACGACAGCAGCTTTCATCCATAAGACCAAGCAATATTTATACATGTATTTTACACTGGCTAGTATAGTTGCTGAGTAGCAGCTGTTCATTGACAAAAACATTTTTACGCATTATAGTTTATTTAATAGAAACCAAAGCGTCATTGCTGCATATCACAGTGGTTCAGAAAATTACCTCAGATAAATACAGGGTAATGCATTGACGCTAGTATAACCTTTGGAGTTATATAATGAATTACGAAATAACTGTCATACATGTCTTATATACATAGCTGAGTGTTACGATAAAATGGCTGTTTAGGTGATTTGTATTCGAACACTACAGTTCTAGACGATGTTTCAGCTGTGGCCAAACTTTTAATAAAGCTTATCTCTCCAAAGATTTTTCTGCTTCTTTTTTCCCTTGTGTTTTTCTTGTTTGCTTCGTCCAAAACATTTAGGTCAAAATGCTTTATAATTCATGCTTTTCATTCCATCCTTATTCAGACACTACAGAATTTTCTTTACTTATGGACACTAACAGAGTATTCTGATCCAATATTAGTGATATTAATTCACTCTCAAAATATGATACCTTATGAATTCCTCAAAGTATATATAACACTGTATGCTGAGTATTCAGGTAAGTAGGTCTGTTGAAATTTCATGAACAGGTTTCATAAATATTCGCTGCATACGACAATACATGGATGACATAATTTGGATTATGAGAAACATGAAAGAATCAAAGAATGTCCTTTACAAGGTCATCTTTATACATCCAGCAGCACAACTAACCACCGACAAACGAAAGAATTATCTTATTTCATCCCCAGAGGTCTTTTTTCCTGGGAAAAGAATGATACATAAGGGAGGAGTGTTCATAGGAAACCCTCGACGACATGTCAGTATATTCGTTTTTTGAGTTTGGTACCTTTGAAATATAAAGACACAAGTTGGTAAAGTATTTGTTACATAGGTCTGGGATAATCTGATCAAACGACTGTCCCGTTGAGGAACTTGAGATTATGAGAGAGTTACTCAGAAAAACTGGTCACCCTGAAATGTTCTTGCTTGGATGTTTATAATCCTGTAATACTAATACTTCACTTCGTGTTACCTAAGATTTCAGGAGGATAGATAATTCAGAAATGGTGACAGAAGTCAAATAAGTAAAACGGTTAGATTGAAAATAATAGGATCTTTACCACGATGAGAGAAGCAAATGAAAGATTTTCTCTTGTATGCACAGTTCCGGTTTCTACTTCTGGATAGCTAGAGCAGAAGAGGCGCAGGCGCATCGTACTAGGAAGGTTACTTTTCACTTTGTAGATCACCCTGAAGGAGGAGTTTGTTGAGATACAATGGTCAGTGTTTACAAAGTGTTCAGTTATTTTACTTCCTATAGACCCGCTACCACCTTTCTGCAACCATGTGGGTTAGTGGTCTTCAACAGTTTTGGATAGGAACTGCGTTGGACGACCAATTTACCTGGCTCCACAAGAACACGTGGACTGATATATACAAACAGAAGTGGTCAGATGCGAGATCTTGTCCTTTGACCTTCTGCAGCCAAAGAAAATGAATTCGCTGAACTAATTGTCTTGTTTTTAATAATTTTCGATTGGGAATTATTCCTGGAAAACAATCTGGACAGTAATTCTAGGAATTTACCAGTTGGTTTCGACTTCTTGAATCTATATCAAACTTCACATTGGTTTATGTTTTCCTGAGTCACAGTTAAAAGCAAAATTTATTTAAAACTTTGTACTACACTTTTCATGAGCTTGTAATAGGTAGGCTGCTTTCTCTTATAACCCCCTTTCGTCAAGACTGAAATTAACGTAGCATAATTTGTTGGATCAGAAACATGTATCAGCCTGTTTCGCTATGGACTTCACATTGAAAACCTAACTTTGAGCATGGTAATCTCTTGTACTGTGACTTTTACAACTGACTGATTGAGGTGAGCGGTTCGATAGCGAATGAATCACTCAGTGGTGCCTGCTAGTCAGCTTGAAGTGATTTGTTTCTCTCATTTGAAGCCAAGGTGATCAGCAGTGTACTATGTTTTATTCAACTTAGAATTTCAAACACTTCAAACTTCCTGTGTTCTAGTTAGCCCCTTGGACAAACAGGTAATACACCAAACTGAAATCTCTGTGGAAATTTGACCTGAGACTATGTGATTTGCAAACCGTGAGTTATTTGTGAACTGAGAATAATCTGTTGTAGTTTATAAGTATGTAATATTCTGGGAAAGCTACCATGATCCAGCATACTGATCATCTTAGCCTGGTTTATCCGATTCTCCCATATTTTATTCGTTGACAAATGCTGAGAAAAATGATTTAAAGAAAGATCAAAGATAATTAAACCTGGAGT
The DNA here is from genome assembly GCA_944472155.2 of Trichobilharzia szidati. NCBI lineage: Eukaryota > Metazoa > Platyhelminthes > Trematoda > Strigeidida > Schistosomatidae > Trichobilharzia > Trichobilharzia szidati. The sequence goes on from OX235273.1 coordinate 92,871,196, forward strand.
TCACAAAGCCAGAAACAGTCTGAAATGCATCGTTAGGCTTTAGAAGTACTCAACAGTAAAAATGTCTAACTTTTTTGACACTCGAAATCATCACAACTGACACACTAAACAACAATAACAGGTTCTGCAAACATCAGTAAGAAGCTTCACTTTCATGCATGCTGGTTCGTGCAGTATCTACTGTACCTCCACAACTCTGGTCTCAATTATATTGGACTGCATTACGAAAAAAGAATGACGGTGACTGCCAATAACAAATGTATTCTTTTTGTGAACACGAAGCTAAAATACATGCCAGGTCAGCTTTCATATAATACATGCTATTATGCTAGGACCCCCCTCCACTGTAGTTAGGCCAGTGCATACTTAGGTATGAACAAACTAATTTTCTAAGAAATCACAACCTGAGATCTCCTCATCATTCCAGAAGACTCAGTGTTTCACCAAAAATAACACGTTTTGAATAATTATCTCTCATTTGAGTGATACTATCATATCATTTATTTATGGGATCATTAACATCACTAGAAAATCGTATCCACTCATTAAACTGTTTACTTACGTGATGCTTGAAGGTGACACGCAAAAAATCAATGTAAAATTTGTCTAATAAATGTTGCATATTGAGTGAATCACTTGAGCTAAAAGTAACTGTGAATATTTTCCCGACAGTTCCATTTTGTCTATCATCTCTTTAGATTTTCAGACTATTACAAAACACAAATATTCAATTCATAACCTACAGTTAAATTTCCGAATGTTCCATTCTCATTACACGCATTTCAAACACTTCATCTACATTCTCTAGTTTTTAGGGAGTGTTCTTTCCTTAACTGGTATACGTATTTATACCCGAACGCACCTTGTACATCTCTTCAATAGGTATGATATGACTACAGTTATCTTTGCTTTCCGTATGATCCTCTAACTATTGCAGAGTTAAAGCGATATTGATGAAATTATAAACTGTTTTCATAGAATGACAAAGGCAGGAGATAATTAGACATTGAAACATCTTTGTGGAACTAGTCGTTTGAAGAACAATGTCAGGGTGAATTGATCATATCGTCCGCTGAAATATATGCATTCAACATTATATTCAAAAGAGTGACTAACTTCCGTATCGAAATACTTATTAATTCCCATGTCGTCCTATGTCCGTTGAAGTTTCTGTGGCAGTTTGTAAATCAGAAATAGGAGAGAATGCATATCCTAGATTCCACTGCTATTCATCTTCGAATTCACGTAAATTCGAACTAACTGGAGCATTCAGTTATATTCTACGTAATCAGTCAAATTATTCTGTTTACGCCTATAAAGCATTATCTTTCAAAATTTATATGTATGGTGGTAAGGCCGACCAGAGGCTGTTACTGATATCAGTCACAATGTGAGGTGTCTGCCGAGATTCGTGAGTAGTATATAGACAGAGATGGATTTAATAGAGAAGAGAAGGAATGAACGATGCTTGTGAAACAACACAGGAAAAGGAGACAAAGAAGCACAATACGGAGGACATGAGCAAATTGTGTTTATAATATATGGTAGACGAATTTTATCTATGCGTGTACATTGAGTTGCCGATAGATAATTCCGTTGCCAAATACTTTTGTGTTTTACCGCTACAGTGCTTTCTCAGATCCAACTAGTGTTTACTATTGACATCATATCCTGTATCATTAACTCTGTGGAAGAAATGTGGATAAAAGTTTGGTTGATTCTGGTTTATTCGTACTAGAACATATTACTAAAACTTATAGAACAGATCAACATAAAATCAGACTGTTTATTTGAAAATATTTTTAAGGATGCACAGAGTAAACAGGTCATAATTTAATTGTCATTCATCTATCATTGACAACTACGTAGCTGTGTAAAACATTCAGCCTCAAATGTGATTGAAAACTAGTTCCATATAAACCATAATTGGCTGAAATAACTGATGTTTTCATTATGAATAGTCTGATGGTTACATTTGCAGATATTCTGTATAGCGTTTTGTTAAGACCCCAGGTGATTACGCATCCTTTGTTCTTTCTATTGTTTGTCAAGAATAATTCAACTAATTTCAAACATTTACACGAATAAAGCGCACTGAGACGTGTTTATGATTATATTTTAGGTGAAATATAAAAAGCATAATGATATCGCCTTTAGTTTCAAAACAGGGAATGGCAGTGGTAAGTAAAAAACAAAAAAAGATTTCTTATTAACCCGCCCGGGAACACTATCCAGCATGGCTAACGAAGCGAGAACGCAGAAGGGGAATACAGTTTGACAACAGAACATCTGGTGAATTCTGGACATTCAGCCCTGTTTGAAAAGTCGTTCAAAATCTTACACAAGATCCAATCAAGCCTTCCAAAGGGAGTGAAATCAAGACATCTAGGAATGGTTGAGGCACTTGCGATCCAAAATATCAAGCCTAATCTATGTGTCCAGGAGAAATACGTTCAACCGTTGTCCCTACCGTGGCTGTAATCAAAAATCAGTCTCACCAATAATGATTATTCTACTACCTTTCTTCTCCAACCTTGCCGTTTATTTGTAATATTTACCTTTTTATATCCCTATGTGAATTATTAGATTTAATTATTGGTTTTATCTTTATATGTCCGAACCTCCTACTCATTTCGTCAATAATACGTCCTTAAGCCGTAATTATACAAACTGACGAGTTTTCCAGTAATTATAATCCTATTTTCTCCTCTCTACTCGATGTTCCTGATTATTACACATTGTAATATTTAATTTGACCTTTGGCGTGAAATATTTCTAAAATAGTGCCAATACCTATGCTCTGTTTAGTACACTTAGTAATTTTACTAATTTAACCTCTGATCAGAAATAATTCTGGAACATTCTCACACGTTTAACATAAATACACAAATGTGCAGCCTAGTTGATGACTTCGTCCAAAAGAAAATTTTCTTCACTGCAACTACCTTTCTAATAATTTCCGATAAACAGAACTATGCTACTAACAATACATAAGTAGCTCAGAATGTTAGCAGAATAATTATTGCATCCATCTTGTTGTAATCCTACTTCAATTAAGTTTTCATCATTGCTATTATTTCAGATAGAAAAGGATGGTTAGTATTACTTCTTTTAAACATACCACATACGGCTGATATGTTTCCTTAAGCGCATTCTTTCCAAACATTTGTTGGCTTGGAATTAATAAACTTACTCTACACAAAAGATGAAACAACGAAATAAAAAAACTCATAAAGACGAGTAAAGTCCCCTTCATTATTCCCTATTAAGTAACTCAGTTTATAAATTACCTCAATTAACATCATGAATAAGCTATCTCAATTCTTTGGTCAGTTTACAGTGCTGTATAAGTAAGAGCGAATGCAGACATCACTCTCCTGTGTAACCGAAAATGTGAGGTTCATTGTTGTCAATGGTATTCTTTGAAATGTCTCCCTTATTCAACAGGCGTTTCCATTTGAATGCCACAGGAAAGATATGACACCAATGAACGCCAATAATCATTAAACATGGTCCTAACACTTTCGAATACTTATCATAATTTGATGATAAAGATATGAACAAAAGATCTACAAATGTGATGTAACAGACTTCTATGTGGTCCAAGACGAAGACGACAACTTGGGTGCTAAAGATCTCACTACTAAACATTAAGTCAGAACAATACACCACACAGATTTGAGTAACCTAATACTTACAGTGTGCTTTCTAGGCTTCTGAAAGTTCCTGAAAGTCAGTTTAATCAGTTGAAAGCTATCAAAATACTCCTTTACGATTCCCTAACCCTGTCCTAATCGAACGCATGTAACATATTGATCTTACAGACGGTTTTGTTTGATTGCATTGTGACGATTACACTAAACAATTCAGATTAAACTAAACTCCAATTCATTTTGCTTCAGTATAATTGAAGTTTTATCGAATTAGCGATTTAAGTACGTTTATCTTCACATCTTTACAAGTTCACTGAACAAAATGTCAGCCCACAAGTTCCTACTTTTCTTTTCTTGTTGCCTTCAAACATCATGGAAATACAACCTAAGCAAAAAAGAAACTAACAATTCTTAATAGCTAATATTGCTTCAAATTAACCACTTTATGCAAACCTTTTACCTCAGTTCATAAATATCCATTTTCATACAGTATTCACTTCCATTTTTCAAGAATTAAATTGGTCAATGACGACTTCCAGTTGCAACGAAAACCAAATTGTGGTGAGAGCTGTCTACTAGCCAAATTGGTAGGCAGTAATTTACGTCAATATTTACGTTCAGCGAAGAGTCTCTTTTCGGCGAATTCATTCACTTAGCTGTACAGTCGCAAATATATATACAATTATTTTGTGTGTGTGTGTACATTAGGTTTGTCAAAATCAAAATAACAGTTAGTGTGGGTTGTTGATTATATCATCAAGATAATGAAGAAGTTGAAATGTGTGATTAATACTCAAAGTTGTAACTAAGTGGGGTGAAGATTGGTAAGATGTGAGTAGAGTTACATCATCAAAATAATGAAGAAGTTAAAATGTGTGATTAATACTCAAAGTTGTAACTAAGTGGGGTGAAGATTGGTAAGATGTGAGTAGAGTTACATCATCAAAATAATGAAGAAGTTAAAATGTGTGATTAATACTCAAAGTTGTAACTAAGTGGGGTGAAGATTGGTAAGATGTGAGTAGAGTTACATCATCAAAATAATGAAGAAGTTAAAATGTGTGATTAATACTCAAAGTTGTAACTAAGTGGGGTGAAGATTGGTAAGATGTGAGTAGGGTTACGTAATATGGACATGTTTGGAAAGATTAGATGCTAGTGAAGGAGTTTGGAGACAATTATGAAAATAAACTAGATAATAGGTGAAAAGATTGAATGGGTTAGTTACTAAAAATTGTTATACGAAAATTGCAAAAAAATTGATAACAAAATGTTGATGACAAATAAACTTGGAATTAAACCCACGGTAGTAGGAGGGGGTGGAGAAGTTTCTTCTGTGTGCATAACTCAGGCTTTTCCATCCAAATCGCTAAGGCTTCAGCAATACAAAGTAAACGAAAGCTTGTCGATTTTGGAAGGCTTCTTTTGACTTTATAGATGACTTTGAACGACTTCTCCTTGCAAATCGAATGACCAGTGTTGAGTATATGCTCAATAATGGCGCTCCTTATTGCTCCGTTGTTACCTTTCCGTAGCCAGGCGGGATAGTGTTCTTGAACTCTTTTAGATAAAACACGCATCGAACGACCTATATACCTCGCTCCACAAGAGCAGGTGAATTGGTAGATACACATGGAAGTGGTCAAATGCGATAGTTTATCTTTAGAGTAGTTGAAGAACAATGGCCGGGAGGAAAATGTCAGTCGTAGTGTGGCAGCGAAGAATGTCCTTCTGAGAGCAGTAGATATCCTCTTCTTCAAGGTGTCAGCCAGAAGGTCACCTCTGAAGGGTACATTCATGTAGACCATCTTCTTCTGCACTGTAATGGGTTGTTCTTTGTACGTCTTAGGCTTAATGTGCTTGTCTATAAAACGGGGTGGGTAGCCATTCTCGAGCAGTGTCTTCCTTAAGAGGGCGATCTCTTCCTCTATTGATTCTGGACTAAGGATTTTTCGGATTCTAGTCGCCAGAGATATTATCAAATTTCGCTTGCGACTTATTGGTACCCAACTGTAGAAGTTTGTCAATTGACCGTTCCATGTAGGTTTTCTGTGTACTGATCTGTTCAAGGTACCATCGGTCTTCTTACTTAGACGAACGTCCAGAAAGGAGATTGTCTCATTGGTTTCTTCTTCGATTGTAAATTTGATGGCAGGGTGGCAACTATTGAAAACTTGAAGAACAATATTTTGATCACAATTGTGATCGCAGATGACGAAAGTATCATCGACATACCTTTTGTATAAGAAGAATTTGTCGATGGTTGCTTTCAGCGGACCGTTTTCCAAACTTGCCATGAAAATATCAGCCAGCACCGGACCCAAAGGTGATCCCATCGCCACGCCATCTTTTTGTCTATAGCAGTTCCCATTGAATGTGAACTGGACATTTAGGGTACATCTGAGTAGGAGTTCTTTTAGCTTGGTGGTAGGTATTCCAATATCCAGGTTGTTTTCTTCCAAGTATTTGCATAGAAAACAAATCGTCTCAGTGATAGGGACGTTTGTAAAGAGAGACTCGACGTCGAGTGAAATCATACGTTTGTCTCCCACTTTAACATCTTTGATGCAATCGATGAATTCGAAGGTATCCCGGAGGGAATGTTTTGAAATTCGTTCTCTGACAGGTTGTAGGAGTTCTGCTAGCCATTTCGCTATTGGATGATATGGAGATCCCGACATGTCCAAAATAGGGCGCAGTGGAAGACCCTGTTTATGAGTTTTCGGCAATCCGTATAGTCGGGGTATTATTGAACCTGTGGGTCGAATGCTCTCGAAGACATTTTCAGAGATAACTTGATCAGTCTTTAGTTTTCTCAAGATCTCAGTTAGTTGTTTTTCCGTCGCTTCGGTTTTGTCTTTCTCTTTTTCGAATACTGAGAACTTATTTTTGTCTGAGAGAATCGCCATCATTTTATTAATATAATCTTTTCTATCCATTAAGACTATGCCTGTACCTTTGTCAGGACGTGTGGTAAGCAATTCTTTGTTCTGCCTTAGTTGGTTGAGTTGTTCTCTATGTTCTTTGGTCAAAAGGCTGTTGAACTTGGACTTTGTATTCAGATACTGTTGACAAGAGTCTAGAATAGTGGACTTGAAATGTTTGAATTCTTCTTCGGAAGCTGGGACAAGATCAGTAGTCTGATTGATCAAATTTTCAAACTCGACATAAGTATTGAGCTTGCTTATGTTGGAGTTCATGTCGCAGAATCTTGGCCCGAGAGACAATGCCGAAAATTGTATGGGAGATAACGTTACTGACGAATAATTGAATACAAATTTGGTAGGATCTTCTGGAAACTTGCGTCTTGTTTCTGCAGGTTTGAGACTTTTCAATAAGTTAGAATGGATGGATTGTGTACGCTTCTCCGTAACCACAGTGACATAATCGGTAAATGCTTGTCGTTCATCACAAGACAATTCGTGTAACGCAGAGGATCGTTGCGCTATGTTCCTCTCGAGTTCTGGCACACGTGATAAAATGGAATCGATATGGTTCAGAGTATGACGCTTGAGGGATTTAGAGTTCGGATAAACGTGATTGCGACGTAGAGCTTTCCAAAACCACTTAGGATATTCATGATTATTCATATAGTCTCTGAGAAAACTAATCTTCGCATTAACTTCAGCAAGCTTGACAGAATATCGCAGAAACCCATTCAGTTCCTTCACTGTCAGAGGGTCCTTGCTTATTTTTAATTCGCGAAATATACCCATTAAGACATTGAAATAAGAACAAATTAGTTCAGCGAAGAGTCTCTTTTCGGCGAATTCATTCACTTAGCTGTACAGTCGCAAATATATATACAATTATTTTGTGTGTGTGTGTACATTAGGTTTGTCAAAATCAAAATAACAGTTAGTGTGGGTTGTTGATTATATCATCAAGATAATGAAGAAGTTGAAATGTGTGATTAATACTCAAAGTTGTAACTAAGTGGGGTGAAGATTGGTAAGATGTGAGTAGAGTTACATCATCAAAATAATGAAGAAGTTAAAATGTGTGATTAATACTCAAAGTTGTAACTAAGTGGGGTGAAGATTGGTAAGATGTGAGTAGAGTTACATCATCAAAATAATGAAGAAGTTAAAATGTGTGATTAATACTCAAAGTTGTAACTAAGTGGGGTGAAGATTGGTAAGATGTGAGTAGAGTTACATCATCAAAATAATGAAGAAGTTAAAATGTGTGATTAATACTCAAAGTTGTAACTAAGTGGGGTGAAGATTGGTAAGATGTGAGTAGGGTTACGTAATATGGACATGTTTGGAAAGATTAGATGCTAGTGAAGGAGTTTGGAGACAATTATGAAAATAAACTAGATAATAGGTGAAAAGATTGAATGGGTTAGTTACTAAAAATTGTTATACGAAAATTGCAAAAAAATTGCGACTGTACAGCTAAGTGAATGAATTCGCCGAAAAGAGACTCTTCGCTGAACTAATTTGTTCCTATTTCAATGTCTTAATGGGTATATTTCGCGAATATTTACGTTCCCAAGATTTGTCGTGAGAAACAACCAGTCGGAAGACTGTGTGAAGACATATGGATCTTCGGGCAGGACTTTGAGGCTTCTTCGCAGTTGAGTGGCGTCCAAGATCTGTCAGTGATGAGGCTGCTACTTGGGACGCTGCTGGGAGGTCGGGAGAAAGCAGCATATGAAAGTGTGAACCGAAATAACTACGAATGTGCGGCAGGGTCAGGCAAACAGTTTCCAAAACGGGAAGGACCATACACAGTCACAAAAAGACGGGGTCAAGTATTTACCATCAATAGAGGTGAAAAACAAAAACGACTTAACGCCAGTCTGATCCAACGATGGGTGCATTGGGACAAGCCGGTCTATAACAATCATAAACGAGAGGATGCATCACCCAGAAGGTCGGAACGCCTGTGCGCGAAGCTATTTGACGGGGGGACGAGTGTGGTGAGAGCTGTCTACTAGCCAAAATGGTAGACAGTAATTTACGTCAATATTTACGTTCCCAAGATTTGTCGTGAGAAAATGTGAACAAAGATTGATTCAAAACCGACCACAGCAGACTTTGTGTAGGCGGATGCAGTTAACATATAGAGGATTTGACATTCAAGAAACAGTCACAAATAGATGAAAGATTAACTTTACGTGAGAAACAACCAATCGGAAGACTGTGTTTGTTTACTTAAATATCCATAGTAATGTACATGCGAATATATAAATATGCGTTGATTTCCTTAATAAATGATCTGTTGCCTGACTCTTGCCTTTTGTCGTTACAAAATTATTCACGCTGCGGAAATCTCAACATATATTCAGCTGATTAATAAGGAGTTGAGTGCAACACAATGCTTGTATTCAACTGTTAACTATTCTTAGGAGGTGGTAATCTCTTCTGAACAACCTGATCAATAGAATGACTGCGGTGATGTCTGACTAACTGAAAGATTTTAAATGTATTGCATCAGAGTGCACAAAAAAGCACAACATATTAAGCTTACAGTATCAAACACTTCTCCACAAAAGCTCAGTGATTTTCTCTCGTAAACATTAGCAAGCTATTAATCAGAGGTTATTAGCACATATGTCCAGCCCATGTGATTGTTATTACAGATGATACTTTGTTTGTTCTATTATTATCTCCCATTCGTCAGTCCTCCGTCTCAAGCTTAAAACACACATTTCACATCCATATTCACTAAATATTTTATTTCCATAATAGCTACGGTCAAAATAGAGAAACCATATTAAGCATGTGAGACTTTTCTTTCTTTCAAATAATCTCAGTATAAACCAAAGACCGAATTTACCGCATATGTACATTTACCGTTTTATGTGCCTGTGATACATGATAACAGCGAATAATCCCGTTGTTATATAAGTTTCTCCATTTAGTGGAAATATTCGTTTAAATTCGGCCAATATATCCAAAATGTTTCAGCATTGATTTGCAGACTTTGTGAATACTTTCAGTGTATTTTTTACTCTAATATGAATTTCGTATTATATTTTACTGCGTTGTATTCATATGTAATCCCACATATGGAGAAAATCAAGAACAATTAAACTGTGAACGATGCAGTTATTGATAGTTTGTAAAGTGATCAATGTTCTTCTTGTATATACGCATCTTAATGATGATGACTTCAGCGGGAATTCAAATAGTACAGTACATATATATATATATATATATATATACGGACTTATTTCTTTATGTATGCACGTAGATTCCTGTATTTTGTTATGTTGAAACCAATGGTAAACAAGTCTCCTTGCCTCCTATTATCAACTTTGTATGGATTCTACAACCAAGAAGAGGCAGTATCATACTAATAAACTGAACAGAATCATTTGCTCTCCACAACTTCATTCGAGATATCGCTGTGATACAGAGATAAATTCAATATCAAATAAAAGCTTCTTTTTATCGAATAACAGTTTAGCACATAGCCTAGATTTTATTCTTATGTTAGTGCGTTATATTTTCAACAGAAATGTGTAAATCTGATAATATTGATCGGTTAAACAAGGCGTGAGCTTTTTGATTTTGAGATATTTTGTGCAGTGGTTTTCGTGGTTGAAGTGAATAAAGATTTATCGAAAATAAGCTCTTAAATGTGTGTGTTAAAAGGCGATGTTTTATTTGAAGCTTTAGGTGATTTTAGCTGTTTGAATGTCTGACAGTTTCAATCAAAGTATGTCTGTTGCACACAAATCGTTTCTTCGTTATCACTATTGACGAACTTCGTTGTTCAAAATATGTTGATTATATTTAGCTGTTAAAATTGTTCGAGATGATTTTAATCTTTTTCATCAAGCAAAAAAATTTTAGATGTAGCATAAATAATCGCAGTTAAGAAATTAAATTTGTACAACAATTTATTCATAACTGATTAAATTGTACATGTACTTCGGAAAGGAGAGCGAAAACAAATGGGATGCTCTCATATTATTCCGCCAGAAACTATTTTACAGTTATGACAAAGACACTGAAATAAGAGACAACGTAGTTGTCAGAGCTGCATATTTACAAATTCAATCCTTTGACACTAAAAGCAGTGCACAGTAACGTGTCGAATGAATTAAGTCAGACACATGCTTATTAGAAAAGGTTCACAGTAGTTTTGCTTCCATGTAGCCAGATAACCCCATCTTGAATCATCCATTGTCATTCTACCTGATACGATCAGCACTAATTTCAAAATGAAGTAGGCTTCATAACGCTTTACTCGCATGGTTTATTTAGTCTGTTGTGCTGAACTTTATCAAGATTAGTTGTTTCTTCGCTCATGTTACCACTATCCTTTATACTTGCAGATATGCATTCAACTGCTCTAGTTGCATATTTTAATGTTAGTTTCACAACTGATTCTAATTATTATTCTACTTACATTCTGCTTGATTACGTTTGGTTTAATTCGTCTACATTGGTTCAAATGTATGTGATTATATTGTTATTATGTAATTTTATATCCTGCTGAGAATTTGTCGAAAATTCTTATCTGCTTGTTTTGACTGAATTTTAAAATCCACCAAATGCGAATTATTTAATTAGTGGTATTCCCTGTCACAACTACTAATATGGAATTAGGTTTAAAATCAATTACTCCGTGTTTCCATTCATGAGAGGATTTAGGCGAATTATCCCATGTATTTCAACTCGAGTCATCATTCGGTTCATTACAATTTAGTCTCTCATCATGCAATATTACACGCAGCATTAGAAATGGAACTTGCAATACATGCACGGGCACACAATCACACAGTAGGGAGAACAGAGTTACAGTTCTGAAAGGCAGTAGACGTAGGCTGAAGGAGACGTTGATTACTGAATCATTGTACAAGGAAACTAACCCAAGCAATTAGAATAAAAATGAAGCAACGCCAACGCCAGTTACTAGTTGCCTATTAAGTAGACTCACGTCCTTGAAAATCAGTGACACATATTAAAATCACTTTGGTGATTTTTTCATTCTGTCAGCTTTGGTATTTGTTAGTTTGTGTTCAGTGATGTGAATGCACATCGCTAAGTCTGTGAATAAAATGCTTGAAATGAAAATAAATACAAACAGAGTCCTTCAAGAAATGAAACCCAAAATTGGAAATCCTCTCTGGTTTAAACTAAAACCAAAGTCTTATGTACCTTCAAGATTCTACGGTCAACCAAAGATACATAAACCCACAGTTCCATTGAGACCAGTAATAGATTTCACCAACTCACCGACATACAACCTATCTAAATACTTACTCTCGATACTACAACCACTACAAAAGGACACTCAAAATATTGTCAGGAATTCATATGATTTCAAATCCCAAATAGAACACCGAGAAATTGATAAAGAAGACATTATGGTAAGCTATGATATTAACTCATTATATACTAGTATCCCCATTACCGAAAGTCTTGATATCATCTCCAGTCTTCTAGAATCAGATACAACGCTATCACAAAGATGTCCACTGGACACCAGTCAAATAATTAAGAGCTTAAAATTCTGTCTAGAAAATAATTATTTCACATTTAAAGGGAGTTTATATAGACAGACAAATGGTGTTGCTATGGGTTCACCAGTCTCACCAATAGTCGCCGACCTTTTCATGAATAAATTCGAAAATAACATCTTTTCAAGCATACTCACTCCTAAAATATGGTTAAGATATGTGGATGATACTTTTGTAGTACTAAAACGAGATCTACACAATTCATTCCTGGAGAAAATAAACTGTGTATGTCCCAGAATCCAATTCACTTCGGAAGCAGAATCAGACATCGGTGAACTACCATTTCTAGACTGCCTAGTTAAGAGAAAGGAAAACGGACATTTTAGTATATCCATATTCAGGAAGAAAACCCACTCAAATAAATATTTAGACTTCAAGTCATCACACCCCATCAGCGCAAAGATTTCAGTTGTTTCAAGTCTTCTTAGACGAGCACACTCTCTGATAACCGACGAGAAAGAAAAAGAAGAAGAAATATCAAACATTACTGAGACTCTCAAGCAAAACAACTACCCATGGAACTTCATCAACAAAATCAACACAGACATCAAGTATGGCCGAAAACGCATCCCGAAAACATGGACATCAACAGTCGTCATTCCATATAGAGAAGAGACGTCAGACGATATCAGAAGAGTACTCAATCAGCTCGATATTAGAGTTTTCTTCAAAACATCAGACACACTTCAAAGCAACCTTGTCCATATAAC